>VZRU01011027.1:406391-446384 GCA_013398155.1 Pedionomus torquatus | reverse complement strand
CCCCCTTCTTGAAGAAGGCAAATAAAAGGCATTACTGTTTTGTCAGGAAGCAAGGGAGAAACCCTAGTCATAATGCATTCGTTTTTGTTGTGTATTTTGTCATTCTCTTTTTTTTTTTTTTAAATAGTGATGAAGTTAGCAGTTTGGTACTGATGACAGTATTAGAAAGATTTGTGTGTTTCCTACTTCATCCTTGCTTGCCCCTGCCCCCTCTCCCCACTTCCCAAAAGGAAGGGGAGGGGAAATCCCTGAAGCTTTTAGAAGGAAGGGCCGTGCCTGGCCTGTGTGGAGATTTTGTCACTTGATCCGCAGGTGGATTTCTTAGTCTGGAAATTTCAAGTAGCTAGTTCTATCTTAGCTTTCAGTAGCATAAAGTTTTTGATTCGAGAGCAAAAGCTGGCCTTTCCTTTCTTAGTTGTACAGCTTGCTCTATGGCTGTTGGGGGAAAATATTTTAAAATATCTTTATTAATTGTACTTTATGTACTTAAGGCACAGACACAGAGAATACTTTTGGAGGAGTTTGGCTAGCATGTGTATGTGGCTAGTCTCCACTGGGGTTAATTGGCAAGTTTAGCTGTAGTTTATGGTATTCATTGACTTAATCTATGGCATATTTAGTGTGAGTTTTCTGATAAGAGTGAGTTCTTTGCTTAGTTTTATAAACACCTGAAAGGTTTTTTACAAAATATTGCTGCTTTATTTTAATCCTGTTTACAACAATTGTGAAGTATTTAAGGAAAAAAAAAATCAATTTCTTAATAGGCTCTTTTAAATAGCAGCAAACAGATTTTTAATAGTAATGCTGTTGCAGTGTAATTTGAATGTGATTATAGTGATTAGTTCTTTCAGACAGAAAATTATAAATAACAGTTGTTAGCATTTAGATTTGCCAAACTTATCTGGATTTTCTTTGTATCATCAAAATTTTGGACAAAAATATTTTTCTAGCTACTTCTTACTTGTTATCTGAGAATAAATGTATGAGTTCATAAATCTGACAGCTTCACTCAAACACTGTAAATTAGTGTGTATGAAACCACGTTGAAACTGAAGACCTTCCTTTTATCTCCCTCCCCTGCCCTCACTGTTTCGGATGACACATAATTTTGAAAATAGGTATGTGTAGAACTTTCCTTAAAAGTTCAAATTACTAATTCTGTCAGCTGGCTTGATACATTTTGGGGTTTATTTTCTGTTTTTTCTTTTTCTTTAAGAAAAGGGGCCTTGGATTGTCAGTATATATGTAAAGGCTGAAGTGTGTATTTCATAAATATGAATTACTAAAATAGTTTATGGATAATAAGCACTCAGGTTTGCTGAAGAAGGGCAAGACTGGGGGAGGCAAGAGATGTTAACTGCTGGGCTTAGTCTATAGAGACACAGTGCAATGTACTGATACTATGTGGGATAATTTAGCTGTGCTACTTGTATGTAAACTACACCCCTCTATCACTAGAATTTGCCATGAAATGAATACTGATTTCTAGTGTGAGCTGTCTTTTCTCTGATTAAGGTTATTTTTTCAGAGGCAGGTCTGAGCATGTTCTAGGGCTGAAGATGGCACATAAGCTTATTTCAAATTCATTCTGTCCTCGTAGACCAGTGTGGGACGCCTACAGCTGGTACTCATGCAGGCTAACATTCAAGCCCATAATATGAGATCCAACAGAGCAGATAGGAGCTGGTAACCTTGAACAGGCCCTCGAATACAATGTCTTCTGCAAGGCTCCCAGTACGGTGTGTTTCAACAGGTTTCATGTATGTATTGTTTAAATTGCTTAAGTTGGCTTTTTTTTCTTAATCAGATAATAAAGATGCAAGATCCTTGATGCTGATGGACTTCTTAATAGCAACAGAAGACTCAGTCTATAAATCTGGTGGATTTGGAATACATTTATTTTTTTTTACTTCTTAGGAAAGCAATATGCCACTTCTTTGACCTGTTATCAGTTAATGGAAAAAATATGGAAGCTAACCTAGTCCTTGACTTTAATTGGTAGAAGTTGTCTGTAGGTTGTATGGAGAAGTGTTTCAGCTACAACTTGTGAATTCTAGGAATTGAGTTGAAAGGCTTTACTAAAATATTAGGTACATAAACAAACCTGATGATTATTCTCACTTCAAAATTTAGGAAATTTGGACCTAAATGCCTGGATGTCAACTATCCTAGCACAGCCAGTAAACCAGAAATGTTATTACTGCATAATAACAATGAGTGGATTAAAATATCTTTGCCTTCTGAATAGGCTCTCTTTTGGACCATGAAGTTATGGAGTGAGTATTATAAGGTAACAAGTGATGTCTTTGAGTGTGACTCTCAGCCATTGTGTATTTTGACCAAGCTATTTGTTTTTTGTTTCTATTATTTATTGTTAAGCAAAAAATTTCATCAACAAAACCTAGACTTTAATACCAGAATTAAAAAGTTCATGTGAACTATTGGATTGTAGAACAAGTAAAATATCACCTTCCCTAATACATTAAATAATGTATTATCGTCAAAGTAGGCACCAGACTGAGCCTTCAGCAAAGTCACGGTTAACTTCGATTTCCAACTCAAAATGGAGGTAGCTGTAAATGGCAATTGTCTGTTAAGTGTCATTGTGGAATGCATTGACCATATTAACAGAAATGTCTTCCAGGCCCTACAGAGGCAGGAAATGCCAAGCCTGGCAAGATCTGATTTTTTTTTTTTTTTGCCAGATATACCTCTGAAATTTTATTTTGTCTTTGTATCCTTACTGGGATCAGTGTAGTATACTGGATTTCCGGTAGATGTCACATAATGTTGTTCAATTATAGCAGTATTTTCTCAAAAGTCTTTTGTCAGTTCTGGGGTGTAGCTTGGATAATTATATTACTTGTTAGAGGAACCAAAAAAAGGAGGTATTGAAGTAGGTTTGGTATACAGAAAGGTTGCCAGTGTAGCATACAGTATTGGGAAAGTGGTTGTACAGTGAATATGGTTTAGAGGTGCAAGAGCATGCTTTTGACAGTACAAATTGTTGCTGGTGCCCAGTCTGACCCAGACAAAACTCATAGTGGTAAATTCCTTGGTCTAATGGCATCTACACTAAGGACTTCTGCAGCAAAAAGGGTATTGCTCACCAATAGCGCCTACTAGTACATTAACAAGGACTTCTAATATAAACCTGGTTTTAGAACAATAGTCATTACATCTTGAAAGGTCAGAGACAGCACTTGACACACAAAAGTCTATGTGCACTTGCATTATTCCTTTAGAAGTTGCTGTGACTGAAGTACAAATTTTGGTGCCACAGTTGTGCAACTTGTGGACGTTACTAAGAGGTAACAGATTAAACTTTGGGTATTTGGCTCTGACTACCGTAGGTCATCAGTTTCAAAGACTGTTCTTGGCATAGTTGATTCAGTCAGTGGTGCGAGTTGTTGGCTGTTTAAATAATTGTAAAAATGCTACTGAGATTTCTTTACAGATAGGCTGTCTTTAAATTCTTAATGAGGTTTGCCTAATAAGAGTAGCAGCATTTAGTTTGTGCTGAGGAAAGCAATGGAACAATAGTAAACTAGTGATTTTTGTATGTTTTTGGTGTTTTCCAAATGAGTTTTTTCAGTCCAGTCCTTGCTCAACAAATTTGCTGAGAACAGTTAAGATTCTTCCTTGTATTGTTTCTTATTATGCTTTCTAACTTTCTTGGTCATCTTTCACAGGCTTTGTGGGTTATCTGCCAGGATTTGTAAGAAATCCAGAGATTTATCAGAGAGAAGGCTTTCAGACTCTGGAATCTTTTCTGGCACTCATTCTGTCAATATTACTTTATGACGTGTCAGGCAACATGTTGCTTGCCATCATGCTTCTTAAAATATTTAATACAAACATATGTATTGCCGAGTTGAACAGATATGTTTTAGCCTTTGGTGCTCCATAAATCAAGTGCTGTAGTGGTAATGGCTAGTTAGAAGCAGCAGGAGAATAAAGGGCAGAAATTGCTTCTGCTGTGCTTTGGTGTTTATGGGTGTGTTTGAGAGAAACAGGTGTGACTCCTTGTATCTCCAGTGAGTGCTGCTAGTTGGGGAAGGGTGGTAAGACAGAACTGTCAGAGACATAATGCCATAAAACCTTAAAATTACTAATTCAACTTGTTTACTACCTTGTTGAAGTTGTTGAAAGCTGACACTAGTTTCCTTCTGGTACAGAGAAACAGCATTTTGATATGACGACTCCAAACTGTAGCTATATTTATGATCATACATAAGTGACAGCTAGAAGGAAAATAAGGATAAGCTCTCTTTGTTGAGGGACCAACAGTTCTTGTGGCAAAGAAACTGTATTACAGAAAAGTAGACATACATAGTAATTTGTGGCCGTTTTTGTAATGTGCTTCATACTTTGTAATGGTGTATCTCAGTAATGTTTTTCAGGTGTGTGGGTGTTATTTTAAACCAGAAAGGGTGCTTTGTGGAGGTATGGATGTGTGTTTTTTAATATCTGTCTGTAGTGGATTAGCTTCCTCAACTTGTTTTGTGGAAGTTTTTGATTCTTAAATGTCAATGCAAAGAAAGTACTCAATCCCCTGCAGCTTGTAAATGATTTTTTTTTTTTTTGGCTTTCTAAAGCTTTGTGCAGAATAGGCTGACCAAGACTGACTTTTTTTGTGAAGAGTTCTGAGAGATGATAGGAAAATCAGTTGAAGTCAAGGGTGCTCTGAGTCTTACTGTGCTTCATCAAGGTGCTGTTCCTGCTGTGGTTTTATTTCCCCTACAGAGGAGATGAGGTATTACAGAAACCTTGAAATTCATCGAAGTATGAGTTTTCATCTGGTCATATAAAAATCTAATTGTCTGCAAGATCTAAACAGCCATATAGAAAAGAGTAGATGTGGCACATGTTGTACATGTATTCTGTTCAATGAATGCATTGTTTGTTAGGTTAGAAGCTTTGGCTTAATATTTTCCCTTTCTCCTGCTACTTCAGTTCTCTCATCAGCTTGTCTATTGCAAACTGAAAAAAAAAATGTGAAGGAAGACTAAGAGAAAATTGTGACTTTGACGGATAAAATCAGAAAAATCTCTTTGATATGGAATGAACTGGGAAGTATAACTGAGGGATGTGTAGTTGTTTCTGCTCATGCAGTATGAGATACTATAGACCTTGGGGGGGGGTGTGTGTGTAAATAAAATGAAGCTTTGAGGAATTAAATAGCTATAAATGAGTCTGTAATTTAGCTGCTTACTAACTAGTTGCTAAGCTGTGCAAGCTGTGCTTCTCCCTGAAGCACATCTAAAGAACTTGCTAGTTGGTGAGAAAATTGTGCTCTTGATTTGTGTGCTTAGCACTTCCTGATTTTGTGTGCTTTGTGCTATGTAAGCACAATGGTTTTCCTTGGCTTTATTGTTGCTTCCTTTATTCTTTACTTCAGGTAACAAGCTAATGAAAATTGAATTTAGGGGTTTAACAGAAGTAGGTCTTATCTAATACAGTGGCATATGGCCTTATTTGATGGATAATTATTAAACCATCTTTAAATTGTGTATGTCTCCAGCAAACAAGCTTGGTCTGAAGTGCAGGATGTTAGATTTAAAATCTGACGCTTCAAGACTCTTATTGACTTGGAAGCCTGGATAGATAGTGAACTGTTAAGGATAAAAGGTTGGTTACTGTTGAAAGTACTTCAATAAGATTCTAATATATTTTGATACTTCTACCTTTGCTAATACAGCCTAAACAAATTTTGGTAGAATCCAGTGGGATTTAATTTACATGTGCATGTATGGACACAGTGCCTATTGTAATATAAATCTGAATTCCTCTCTTGTCAAGTAACTTTATTTTGCAACTTTTTAAAAACTTAATTGGCGTAACAAAAAGGAAATAAAGGGTGGATGGAATGAAAGCCGAGGCTAACTTCGGAGCAGAGAGAAAGGGAAATAGGGAATGAAGATGTGCAGACTACCTCTAGAAGTTATGACAAAACCCCAGATTACATGTCTTCCAGAAAGTGTCAGGCTTTGCTACTGTGTTCTGTTTTCCAGTTGTGGTGTGAGAGTATGGTGGTGTTTGTGAGTAGTTTTTGAGTTTGTTTTTTTTTTTTATTTAAATAATAGGGTGATTATAAGATGACTGGAACAAACAGGTTGTAATTGCAACCTGTAGTATTACTTTTCATGATGTTTATTGCAGTGACATGGTAATTGCAGATTACACAAAATCCTGGTAACTTTTTGTGATGGAGCCTTGCTTCTGCTGGCTCATTCCTTTGTGCTCTGCTGTGAAAGCTGATGAGAGAGCTGGTCAGCTTGGGGCTACTTAAATAACTGCATCATTGTGTCACATGTGTATGTGAATAAGATTATTCCATCCAAAAGTTGATAGTAATGGCATATTTTAGTGTGGCTCTCCGCAAATTCTTACTGTTCTGATATCCTGACTTGGTATCACCAAGAAATTTTTATTAGTAGGTGAAATCATGTGACTGCTTTTTATTAAATTCCTGGAGATACAGAAAACTGTCAAATCTTACAATAATAGTTTTTGTGTTAAAGATGCAGTTTGTGCTGGATAAGATCAGTCCAGTGAATGCCATATAGTATGGGAAATGTTTATACCTTACCAGAACCCAGCCAAACAAAAAAGATGTCGTGATAAATTTCTGACAGTACAAACCCACAATGATTATTGCAAAGGAATCTTGAATTAACTAGATATTATGAAAGGGGAAAATATACTTTTTTTGTGTGTGTGTTTTCAGAGCTTGATAGATGTTCTATGTTGCATCTGTTTGCTGTTTACAACAGTTACCTCATGCTTTCTAGAACCATTGTTCCCTGTGCAAAAAAAAAAGTACACAACAAATGCTGACAAGGAAGATGAGAAATCTGTGGTATGTATTGTAAGTGTTCAGTCCAGCAGTTCATGGTCTTTGGGGATTTTGGGATTCTAAGGCTAATAATAAACCTTTCTTTTGCAGAGTGCAGCACTTGGTTAGCTTACAAAGCACTGGAGGAAATTCCCTCCAGAATATTAATTACAAAGAAGGAAAAAAAAATAATTAGAAAGATGGACTTTATAATCAGAGCCCTATGTACTTGGTAGTAATCTAGAACTGATTTTTTTTCATTGCTTCCTGTAACTGGTCACATCTGTGGTGCATTTGGGTTGTATTGTAAAGTAAACTTTCAGAATAAAAGTATTTTTGGAGCAAATTGTATCATACCAATTGTTGATTATATATTATTGTTTTAACTCTTAAAATTTCAGTGTTATTAAATACATTAGTCTGAGCATGGTGCATACCACTGGAATTTAGGGTTTTCATGAGTGCAGTCAGGGATGAGGGAGTTAAGGATACTGTCAACTTATATGGAGCTGGGTGGTTGGATCTATATAGCTCACAAACTGTGGAGATCAAAAATGCAAGCTAAAACTATAGCAGCATTTGTTGTTCTTTCCTCAAAGTTGTTAATGAAGTGAGATGAATTTCAACTGTGTCCAAAGTATGCTATTTTGTGGATTTGATGGGAGGACACTGTTTTGTGTGAATTCTTGGGGGAGTGGGTTTTTGTGGGTGTTATGGTGGTTTTTGTTTGGTGGTGATAGTGGGTTTGGTNCCCGCCCTGTGAACTCTCCAAACAGTGAGGATTTTCTGGACTCTTGGGGTCAGTGAGCTTTGAAGTTCACTGAATGGTCTTCAGAATAATTGTTCTGGATCCAAGTTAAGCTTATTTTTAGTTTTAATTTTTGTTTCTGGGAGAACAAACAAAAATGGAAATTAATTATTAACAAGTAAACTGAGAGAATTTCTGTTGCTTCTACCCCCTCCCTCCGAAAAAAAAACCAAAACAATCCCAAACAAAAAAAAAAAGACAATTTGACAATTAGTTGCTACTCTGAATTTATTCTTAAAGCATATATGGATAGTGTCTGATACTGAAGTTTCATCTAGGAAGACCTAGTTGACTAGCAATGAGGCAAGATCTAGTTTTGAAGTGTAGCTTTGCACTGTTTGTTTTACTAAAACTTGCTGTAGCTTGTGTTTGCTGGTTCTCATGCTAATCTGCCTTTGCTGAAATACTTATTTGGAACCTGCTCACCTGTTTTACCTGATAGTTTAATAGTTAAATAATGAGCTAATTTAGGAACAGCTTTTTCCTTCATGCTACCTTGAACTTTTAACAGAATGGATTTAATTTAGTTTTCATAGCTTTTTTTTTTGTTAATCTTGGCTCTGTGTGAGCTAATAAAAATGTTAGATGCATAAAATTGTAGCATGGACACTTGTGCTTGTTGTGAGAACTCTATGGGGGAACTGCTCTTAGAGTTCAAAGCCTGACTCTGTTTCAAACTGAGGTAAAGAAGGGGAGCAGGAATTTCTTGTTAATCAGGAAGGCTGTGGGCGAAAAGCATGTCAGGTCCTGGCTGTGGGGCACCTTCTTGGTGCTTATTCCAGAGGTGGGAAGTTCCAGGAGCCAGCGCCACAGAGGAGCTGAATTGGAGGGCTGGTGGGAAAGCCGACTATGCTGACTAGGTCTTGTGTACTTGTTAAAGGGTCTTAATGAAATAGTGTCATACATTTCATGAATGGAAGTTGAAATCCATATTAGCTGTGTTGGAAGTATAGATGTGAGCCCCCACCCAGGTCACTGATGCTGTGAAAGGTGAAATCAGGACTCAATAGTTGGAATGACTAATAAGCAAGTATTCAATATTACAGCACTGGATGCACAGGGGATTGCTCCTCCAAATGTGCATTCCAGGCAGAGTTAGTGTAACAATATATGCGCACTATATATACATATTCATGTGAAGTTTGAGAGTTAATTAACATAATCATTATTTTCTGATAATTCATTACCATATGCTACCACCATCTTGGGGCCTCTCATTCTTCATAGATAAGTTCCTTCTACAAGATTACATTGTGCTGACCTATATGATTGCTACATGCATATGTGCCTAAAAGCAATTGTCTTGGTATACTTCATACCCCTGAAGAGGGGTAGGCCCTGGTTTGCAGTTAACCAAGTTAGCAAATACTGTGAATCTTTGTTTTTCCTAACTCCTGCTTATGCAATATTTGGTAACATATGCCAAGAGCAGCCTAGTTATGTCAAACAAACCTTCAAGCCATACTCAGCCTTATTCCTTAATTCACCACCAATTTGGGTGTTATATAAGTATAATTCAGTTTTAGCAACTCTTTAATGCCTCAGAAGAGGGATGAATTACTGGTTTAAGCTCTTTAATATTGTCCAAATCAGGACTTCTTCATGTTGCTCATTACATATATTGATGTGCCTTCAAAATTTTGTTTTTGTTTTGGACTTTTCTCAGTAAGTAATCTGAGAGTTTGTACTTAATTAAGAATAATTTATAATCTTTAGAAGTTTCTCTTAAGTCATCTAGCAAGTTGAAAATTTTATTCAGCTGTATCTACAGTGCTTGTAAGGAGGAAAAAAAAAGAACATATGTTCAGTCTAGACCTGAAACTTGTTAATTTTTCTGCTTCACACTTACATGATACAGCACCTGCAACTCATGTGTTGGTAACTCTGAATGAGCTTCTCTTGCTCCTGTGACTCCATGTAGGACACAAAACTTAACTATACTAGCTGTGTGATTTTATCTATTTATTTTTTTGTGTGGGGTGGGGTTGGGGAAAGAGGCCATGGTTCTCCTGCATGTGCATGTCTGACCTGTATGAAAGGGCTGTATTGAGAAGAGCCTTTCTACAGCAGTTTCTTACCTGGTCTGTTGCTGGAAGCTTTTTGTTGTAACCAAATGCAAGTGTATTGTGTAACATAATGCATTCGGATGGCACACAAGGGCTTGCTGAACAACGGTATCTGTAAACTTTGTCAAACAATGCACCCGCTCATTGTGTATGGCCTAACATTTAAAATATAATAGTTCATTTAGCATGCACATTCTGAAAAGCACTAAATGCTCAGCTCATAAAAATGTGAGAATAATTAAGAACTTTCCTCTAAAGTGAGTGAGTGGTAGACTGTAAGAATCCAGACTTCCTTCAAGCGATCTTAAAGTGAGGGATATACATTCTTACACATCAAAGGGCTATAAGTGACTGTAATGTGTGGAGATTAAACTGACTAGCTGTCACACTGCAGTGAATCAGACATTCTGGTTCTCTCCCTGGTGATGTAGAGGTATGCTGACTTGTTTTAAGGGAGGCTAGCAATAGAAGACATGTTAAATACAACTAGTAATGGGTAACACTTCAAAAGCTGCAAAGAATATCATGGCTGTCTTGAAAATTTAGGAGATATATTTATATATATATATATACTGGAGACAGGTGTCCCTTGTGAAAAGGCTTCCTGATGCTTCCCTGTTGAATATTCAGGATTAAGTTCAGTATTGTAGAATGAGGGCTGGTGCATTTGATTTAAAATTAGCAAAATCTGACTGAAATATAGGATAAGGTCCTAGGTTCTGTGAAACCCATATTAACACAATTTTACATCAAGAATCCCATTGCTAGCATAAATGGGAGGCTGACAGTTGCAATTAAAGGGTGATTGCCAGTAAGTAGCAGGGAGGTCACATAAGATGTGGTAGCTTCATGTTCCTGCTGATTTTGATTGTCGCGATGGAGAGAAGACAGGGACCACTCAATATGAGTGATCAGCAAGCTTCAGCTTTATTGGGATAGCTCAGTCTTTTTATAACAGGTACAATTAACAGGTACAATTAGCACACACATTGCAAAAGGTGAGCTCATAGTTGGATAGCTCTGTAAATGTCCACCTGCTCCTAGTACCTTCTTCGCGGTTCTCTTATCTCCCTTTTTCCCATGCCTGGGCAGTCACAGGCCTCCTGTTATTCTTCCAGGGGCAGGATGCCCTTGACTCTTTACCAATCAGAGCGGCTGGTTTCGGTGTTTCTCGAGCTCCTGCTTGGCCAGCGTAATCATGTCTACGTGACCCTTCTCAGCTAGCCATCCTTCCACATTTGATGAGATCGGAAAACAAGGGATCCGAATTCTGTAGAGATAAACAACAAATTGGAGTTCTGTGCTTCAGTTCAGGAAAAGGAAATGGTAGCATGATCTTTCCTGAAGGTTGGTCCTCTGTTGCAGAATGCTTGGGGATACAGATTGTTTCTTGTTCTAAGTAGGTATTAAGGAAGCAAGACTCAAACTGCACATGTAAAGCTTGGTTAAGAAGGTTAAGAAAGAAGAAGAAAAACATCTATAGTATTAGATAATATCCAGTATGAATACAGTCTTGCATCTGTAATCCCCCACCCAAAGTATTTTATACACTGGTGCTGAAAATACTGAGGTTTCTTGTCAATATTAAATTGGTCTGCAGTTCCAGAATGGTTTGAAACAATACCTTATATATGTAAACTTTTTTTTGGTGGCTATATAAACATGCATAGAATCATAGAATTGTTAGAGTTGGAAAGGAACTTGAAGATCATTGAGTTCCAACCCCCTGCCATATACGCATAATGTTACATATGTATAAAAATGTGGTTACTAGAACTGTAACATTTTATAAGTAGTATTGATGTAAAAGCTCACTTTATATGTAGAATCATAGAATTGTCCATGTTGGAAGGAACCTTTGAGATCATCTAGTCCAACCGTTAACCTAACTTTGATAAAACTACAACCCATCACTAAACCATGTCACTGAGCTCTATGTCAACCCATCTTTTAAATACCTCCAGGGATGGTGCCTCAACCACTTCCCCGGGCAACCCAGTCCAATGCTTACTAGCCCTTTGAGTGTAAAAATTTTTCCCGGTACCTAATCTGAACCTCCCCTGGTGTAACTTGACCCCTCATGAGCTTTGTTACCCTCTTCTGGATCCACTGTAGTACCTCAATGCCTTTTTTGTAATAAGGGGCCCAAAACTGGACACAGAACTCAAGATGGAGCCTCATCAGTGCTCAGTAGAGGGGAATAATCATCTCCCAAGTCCTACTCACCATGCTGTTCTTGATACAGGCCAGGATGCTGTTGGCCTTCTTGGCCACCTGGGCACACTGCTGGCTCATGTTCAACTGCCTGTTGACTGACCCCCCTGAGTCCTTTTTCTCTGGGCAGCTCTGCAGCCACTCTTCCCCAAGCCTGTAGTGCTATATGGGGTTGTTATAATGCAAGTGCAGGACCCAGCACTTGGCCTTATTGAACCTCATCCCATTGGCCTCAGTCCATCCTGCCCAGGTCCCTCTGCAAAGCCTTTCTACCCTTAAGCGGGCCAACACTCCCGCCTAGTTTAGTGTCATCTGCAAGCTTACTGAGGGTACACTTGATTCCCTCATCCAGATCATTGATAAAGATTTTAAAGATAACTGGCCCAGTTACATGTTAGTAACTAACTGATTTTTAAATTATATGGCAAAAATGCAAGCCACAAAAATGTGGCTAACAAGGTATTTCAGAAAAAAAAATGCCTAACAGCAATAGCAAAACCTGTTTTAAGGTAGCAGCTGGGCTGCTTTGTCCTTTTTTTTTTTTTTTTTGCCTGATCTAGCACTGAATTTCTTTTATCTGTGTGCATATATACACATAGAAAATTAATGGAAGTCTTGGAGGTGTATGTAGTTGCCAAAGCATCCTAATATATCTTAAATTACTAGCATTTATAGTACTTGTATTTCTGTCCCTGTCTGCACTGTTATTTTTGTCATGTCCTTTGTTTTTTCTTAGGCAGAACTGGCTAGCTTTGCTAGGTATAAATTTCTAAATATTCATGGAACCATTCTGGCTGGAGGGGACCCCTGAATGCTGTCTGTGTCCCAGTCTTCTGCTCAGAATTGTGTCAGTGTTGAATTAGGACTAGATTGCTCAGGATTTTGTTCTCTTGGGTTTCAAACCTACAGGGACAAGAGATTCTGTACCCTCTCTGGGGCAGTGATTTCTGGGGCACTATGGGAAATTTTCTTTTATCTAGTTGATGTTCTTTCTGTCAATTTTTGTGTATGTTTTACACTAAAATCTTTTCTCTTGTACCATTTCAGATGACAACTGAAAGAGGCTTCTAGCTGGCAGCATGCAAACTGTTTGTGTTAGGAGGGCAAGAATAGGAAATTAGAGTTACAGATGCTAATGTATGTATAGCCTTGTAGAAGGTGAATGAAAGCTCAAGCTCTTCAAGAGGAACAAAAGGTTTAAGTATGGAATTTTTGGGGGATTGCATACAATTTGTAGATTATAGATATATTGATGGACTAAAAAATACCTAAGCTACTGTAATGAATACATTGTGACAAAAAAAAAAGCATGTTAATACTTTGTGTACTTATTTTTCTTCCCTGATTTCTCAGAAATTGTTACCAATTTTATTCTTAATGTGTACCTTGTAAATGAAGAGGTTAATTTCCTGACAAACTGTGAATGACTAAAGTTGTTGGCTCATGGTTTTCCTCCTTTGTTATTCCCTTGTGCTGGTGTATATGAAGTTGACCTCAAATAAGGACCCTCTGCTGACTGAAGCTCTGGGACTAACCTGTTGTCCTGCTCAGCTTCAGTTAGTAGGCTTTACTTTGGCAGCTTTCCAGGCTGAGAATTGGAGCTAGTAGTGTTTTTCTAGGCTTAGTTCCAATAAAAGAGATACTACTTCTATATTGTGTGTCTCAGGTGGGAGAGGAAAGAATGAAGGGTTGTTGTACATGTTACCTAAGGTTACCTAAGGTAACCTCCCAGATTTGCATATAGTAGTATACATATTTTTATTTTTTCAATCAAGTATAGTGCACTGCTTTTTCTATTTTGTGCATTAAAACACAATTTTTCAAGCAGGCTAGCCAGTGTAAATTTGTGTAAATTCATCAATAGAGGAAAAAACATATTAAATAGGCATAGGAATATATATATAGGCCTATTAGGGGTAGAAAATTACTAAAAAAGCAGAATGCTATTTAACTATATAGTCCATTACTATCTTGTTTAGCCTTTTTACTGTTTAAGTTTGTCCCTTTAAAGTAAGTGAATGCTTAGCAATGTTTTTTATAGAAAAGATTCTGTGTAAATAAAGCTTATGTCAAAATTTGATGTGAGAGACTTCTCTAACTTCAGGTGTTTTAGAAGGTGCCTATAGTGTGTTAAACAGACAAGATAAATCTGAAACTTTAAAAATAGAGGGCTTTTCTCCACCAAGTAGATAACTTGTTTGTCTTGGTGTCTAATAGCAGGAGTTAAGAAAAGTGGTAATATTCCATTACCAGCTCTGATACTTTCCCAATAGTACTGTCTAAGAGGAAGATTACAGTGGGATTTGAGTGTATCAGGATGACTAACCCAGGCAATACTAGGCTTTTAAAGGTTAGGGGGATTTGCTTTCTCCTTCTCCCCATCCCTGAATTGTTCCAAGTTGCTCTGTGTCCTAAATCACCTCATCACTTCAGATACTTAATATTCTGATGTAAGCTTCACTGTCTTGCTAAGTCTTGAGCTATTTCTAATAGGTGACTTATGAGTCTTGTGCAATAATGCAGTATTAGTTATTACTCTTCCCTCTTTTTTTTTTGTTTAATATTTTCTGTAGTAGTATGAATTCAGAACTTGAATCATAAGCTTTCTAATGTTATGACAGACAAGTTGCGCTATGGACAAGAGTAATGTGCTTGGAGGCTGCAAAGTAATGGTGACTTCTATCACTAGCTGTCCTAGCTAACATCAAATACAGACAATTGCATCAGAAGGCAGCTATGGAAGCTATGTCATATGTACTTATGAGTTTAAATCATGTGAAAATGGGTACGTGGTTGGGATGAATCCAGCTGCAGAGTAGTGGTCTTCAGCTAAGTGCTTTATATGAATTTCTGCATGCCAAAAACTTTATTTTATTCAGATTAAAGGTTATGCCAAGGAGATGCAGTACCTTAATGTTTCAGAAGAATAGCTAGACTGTAAAGAATCTAAACTCTTCTGTTTTCTGAAGAGGTTTGAATATTCAGTGTAATAACACTTAGAATTAGATGTTTATACTTATCTTTTAGGTGGTGGTGCATATCAGAAATACTAGTTTTTAACTACTTGTACTCATTTTTACTGAAGTCTGGAAAAAGAGCAAATTTTAGAGTAATGCTTGGCTGCAAGTGAAGTAGGCTGTTGTATATAAGTACTCACAGTATGTGCTTTTTGCTTGCTCATCTTCTGTGGGAATAGGCTTGATTGCCTGTAACGAGTTACAGTTGTTTCTGTACAGTACAGAAGATCTAATTATACTTCTAGTATGTTGATACTACATTGTAAATACTTAGCATTGTGGGCTGTATAGGTGTTTAGGAGTGCTTGGCTTTCCTTATTGGTCCTGTCTGCAGTGAAAACAGTTAAGAAGTAGACAAGCTTGTGCTGTGAAGCCTGTGCAGTGGTGCTGCCAAGGCACCTGAAGCTGGTGTGATAATGTAGAAGTAGTCTAGTGGTGTTTTTCCTCTCCACCCCTAAATCCCTCTGGATTTTGTCCAGTCACTAGAGGTAAAGCTTTTTTCCTTAAAACTATCTTCTAAAAGGACTGCTCTTCTTCACTGGTGTTCCAGGGAACCCAGCTAGCAGACTAGGCATACTTAGTGAGTTGAATGTGCAGTCTGTATGAATAGCCCCATACAGCTACTGAGCTGCAATTAAAAACACTCCAAGCTTGATCAGACCAATGAAGACTAATCAAAACTGGCACAGTGGTCAGCAACAAAAGCAAAAGCGTACCTTACTTCCCATCCCATGTTTAATACTTGTTTTTCTATCCATTCTTTATATATAAAAGTATCACACATTTGTCTTTCCTGGAGTACTGTAAAGCTTTCTCTCACAATAGAATAGATATTTGTAAATAGATGACATACTTAAAAGCCATGAAGAAGCTGACTTTGGGAGTATATCTGTGTGCATGAGGGGGAGACCAAAACATCTTTTTTTAAAGAGCTGCTTGAATACATGCACATACTAAAATTTAGGCTAAAGTAATGGGGTTTAAAGAGCTAGTTAATTAGGTGAAATATTGTAGGTTTATGGTCTCACTAGATGAGAGAAACTGTTGCAGAAACCAAGATTTGGTGCTGTAGTAAAGAAGCCAGGTGTTGCTGTGGGTACTTTTCCCCTAGCAATCTTTTTGACAGCCTCTTAAAATGATTATCCATTTAAATCTGTTTAAAGTTTGACAAAGAAACAGCCCTATGGTAAGGGGGATTTTTGCTTGTTTGGTGGTTAGCAGGGAATTAGAAGATTTTTATTTGGCTTTCTAATGTAACTTTCAAAGAATGAACTGCTTAAAAATAGAAGCCATTGATCTGATCCATTAAATCAAGACACTTTGTAATTTCTGGAATGTATTTTAAAAGGAAATGAAGTATGACTTATGGAAATTAATAATGAACATGTAGCTAGAGCAGCTGTGCAGTTTTCTGTTTGGAAATTAAAATAATTCTTCCTACATAATATGCCTGCTAAAGTGGGTTGGGTGACTAGGGTAGTAATATCTGGTGTTTTCTTTGAAGAAAAAAGTGACTTCTGGCTGAAGTTTTTCCTATTTGGTAGACAAAACTTTTGATCTTTAATTTCTTGAGTGTATATTTAAGAAAGATTTATCTTTTAGCGTTGTGTTGAGCTTCATTTGTGTCAGTTAATGTTACTTGCAGTGTTACTTAAAATGTGGAAGCCAAACTGATGCAGCAGACTCGAAATCCAAATTTGAAAAGACAGATGGCTGCTTATGTTCACTGCTGTGGCAAGCTAATAATAATAAAAAAAACCAAAAAACAAAAAACAAAGAACTTCAACTTTCAAAACGGTTTTATTTATTTAAACAACTAAAATTAATAGTAGTTACTGAAGTCCACACTAGCTTGTCGCTATGGGCAGAGCTTTTACAACCTGTAGGTGTGTGAAGTGGTTCTTACCGCACAAATTATTGCTTTAGAAATAGTACTGACTGATGCTTCCAGGTTTCTGAAGACTTTCAAGAGGTAATAACGCTTTCTCACTAAAAGGCATGTTATAGATTCTTTAAGAATTTCTGCAGGGATTTTTCCATGTAGTTACTGTTTTTACCATGTGTATTGATTCCAGCTTTGTACTAGTGGGGTGGGAATCACTGACTTTCCCCCAACTAGCCCTTGATATCTGCTAATACTAAGGTAGGCTGTTAGAAACCATTGGCAATGGAATTGTATGGGAATTGATATGCTGTTATTTACAGCTCCAGTAAAAATAATTCTGATAAATAAAACATTTGAGTTGTTTCCAGATAAACATGGTTTTAAGCATATTTTAATATGAGGAGTAGAAACAGTTTTGGAGGGTTCCACTAATAAATACATTCCCTAAGAAGAAAAATAAACTACTTTTAGTATGGGGAGGAGGGGGAAATGTACCCTGCAGTATCCAGTTACATAGTACTGAATGAGAAGGATTTGTGTACATACAGTAAAATTGTGTTAGTAAACAAAACTAATTTTTTACTGCATTGTGTCCCTATTAGAAACAAATTAATGATACTGATCTGTAACTTACTGGGAATGTGGTTAATGTTCAGTATTACCTATTCTAGTTTGTTTTGGCAATATGAAAACCTGGATGTTTAACAAGAACACAATTTCAAATTAAAGTAATAAATCAGAGTTACTGAAGTAAGGCCTGCAGTGTGCCACAGTCCTCAACAGGCATTGAGAGTGGTATTTTGTCCCACATGCATTTGGCAGCAAAAGCCTCTTTATCAGCTACTGTCTTTCCAGTCACGCTTGTGTTCACGTCTTTGCTACATGCTCTGCTGATTACCTTGGAAAAGGGCAATGCTGTAACTGTTCAACTGACCTTTCAGTTTATTTTCTCTTGTGTAATACAAAACATGAGCTAACACAGTCTTAGTCTTCTGATTTCAAGAAAGAAATCTGTCTCTACACTCCTGTAAGCCTTCTGCTCAAATATGATGGAGTTTCTCTAGTTATGTTAATTCAAAAAGAACTCCAACTTGCTCTGGATATCATACAACAGAGAAGCAAATTATTGTAGCTAAAAGAGAGGGTTTACCGTACAATTCATGCATAATTAAGACCACTTAAGAGAGGGATAGTGAGACAACTGCTGATAGATGAAGAAATCTCATACCTGAAGTGTTTGTCTGATAAATGTGCAGATGTGTAAAACAAGTATTCCTCTGGTAAACTTGTTGCTGCCATGTACGCAAAGAATAACATGTAGAACTCCCATTATCTTGTAAATACTGTCTTGTTTATACTCCTCTATCATAATGAAGAAACTCTTGAGTACTTTGGCAGGTACAGAATATACATGGCTGTGCTGTTCCAGAAATTGTAATGCAGCTTAGTATTATAAGGTGTTTGGAGGTGGCTGTGGGATTTTTTTTGGTGTTTTTTAGCTTAAAAAAAAGGTACTTTTTGTATCAGTAGAGGGTAAATGATAAAATGGCTTTCTTGTCACAAGTGTTAATACTTGTGTATACACTTACCGCTCCTCTTTTGCTTGAATTAATGTCTAAGTAGTTTGCTAGCCTTCTGATGGAAAGAAATTGCCTCTTGCTCTTTCTAAACACCAGTAATTTGTTACATTTTGCCTGTAAGATGCATCCGTGTGTTTCTAATAAACTGAAGGGGGTGACAGATGAATAGACCATGTGGATGTGGGTATGAAAGCCTCTACATTTTGTGGAGAAGAATATTCTTAGAAGTGGGATTGATTTAGATAAGTCAGTGGAGCAATTGTTACTAAATGCTGGCATTGTTTGCATTTGATACATCTTTTAATTATGACTGCATTTGATTCCAAATTGAGCACTGATGGCAAAATCTTTATGGTTTGTCAAATGCTGGTGAAGCCACTAAGTTATCCAAATGTTTAAAATGGGAGAGGCTTACTTCTAGTCCCCTGTATTGTGTAGAAAGTACAATTCTGGAACTGAAGTCAGCAAATAACCTTCTTGCTAAAATACTACTGAAACAATTTTATCTTTATTAGACTTAAGAGCTTATAGGTCTCTGTCATTGTTAAAAGTAGCAACTGCTGGTAGGATGCCGAAAAAACCTCTGTAACTTCCCTTTATTTTTGTTATGCTCCTGTGTGCTACGCTATATGGTGTTGTTAGCTTGGCTTGCATGTAACTTGTTCTGTATTAATTGAACCACAAAACAAATGATTACTCATTAGTTATCCCTAAACAAGTATTTCTTATTTTTTAAGATACTGCATTTAGTTTGAGACACAAAGCTGCACTACCTCTCCATACTGAAATCATAGTACATACAAATAGCTGGCAGCTTACATCAGTTTGCTCACTGTGGAAAGTGCCCAGAAATTGTAAATAACTACTGAAGATAGGTGTTGCGGGTGCTGTTGTGTGGTTTTTGTGGTGTTTTTTTTTTCTTAAGATACTTCTGCTTCCACTTCCAATGTTATAGATTTACCGTAACTGCAGAGAAGTTTTAAGGAGGCTAAAATTAATGCATTTCCTTGAAGGAGCTTTTTGGAGGCAGCTGTTGAAAAAGTGACACTGTTCACGGGATTCAGCAAAAGCAGACACTTCTGAATCTCCTGCCCTTACTCTGTTCATTTAAGTAGTTTTTAAAGAAATCTCTTGGGGAGACCAGAAAAGCATAGAACGGAGCTTTCCTGTCTGTTGGAAATGAAGAAATGAAAAATTGCATGTTGGCATTCATTATTTGCACAGTAGAGGGAAACTGGACAAATTGCTTTGGAAATTTTTGCCTTTCTTGCTTGCTCTTAGAAGTTCTCTCCTTGGTAACTAATGAACCCCTTCTGTAGGAATTGTAACAGAAATGATTTAATTGTTTAAGTTCCTTATTGGACTAACTGTATCCCCAAATTATTTGGATAACAGTTAATTTTATTACACCTAAAAGGAACTTAATATTATTGGACAATCTGCAGACTCCTTAGTTTTCAGCTGAAAATGTTAAATTACCTCTAACTTGGGAGAGAGGCGAAGTGCTTATGTAATAAATAATTTTAGTAGAGCAATTGGAACCTCTGGGAAATCCAAATTTAGCCACACACAGACTGCTTAAGGTCATGATTCAGAAACATATAACACCTTTGCTTTTAGTGTTGGGGGAAAAAAAAGCAAAATTAAATGATCATATCTTTCTGGTATCTCTGTAAACAACAGCCATTGCTATCTGCACTTCTAGAGCCTCTCTCTCAGACTTCTAATACTTCAAAGGTTATATGTGTTTCAGGTGTTGCTTAATCTATTTAAATGTATATTGAAAAAGTTACCAGAGTGGGACAGGATTTCTGTGTGGAAAGTGCAAGTCGATCATCTAAAACTATAAAGCTGCTATAAGTTAAAATGCAGTGTATCTGCTGTTCTGAAGTAGTTGTACCTACCTGAGGTTTAATGTGCCTTTACTGACTACTTTCCTTAAGTGTGATTACTTTGTGTAATACTTTGTATAGTCAAATGAAAAGCAAGTAAAGGGAGGTGGAGAAAATAGTGCATTAAAATCCAAGGCTTCTATTCTGGTAAACTTTCACTAGTGATCAAGTTGAAGAAATGCAAACAGGAATTTGCTTCTTCTACATAATTCTAGTTCACCATGGTGTGATGCATTGATTTGTTGGACTGCAGAAATTTGCTTCAGGAAGATGATGCATCCTACTCCTGTCTTCCTTCAATCCATCCCCTTATCAGCTAGTTTGAAGGAACTAACTGTAGAGTAAAAGAAAAGGTGTGAATTAGGGACTCTGCACTGGCTTTGGTGTCAGTGAAAGTGTTTGTAACTGCATCTTCAAAGAGCAGCAATATTAGAAAAAGTAATTTGTGAGTGGCCCCATGCTCTTTATTTTGAAATATTTGGAGGTGTTGCATCTACGCTTTCAATTTCTGTTTTCATGCTTTCATTTCCTTTTTGTCTTGTATGCAGTGGTAGGGGTCACAGCACGAATATAAATGGGTACAATTAGTGGAGATTCCTTCAAAATTGTCTAGCATCATATTCCCATGTGCTCATCCTTTGACTACCTTGAAAGAAATTAATTCTCTTCTGGCTTTCCAGAAAAACCTAATGAACATACAGCACAGCCTTTATCAGAGACTTTCCAACTGTGCTTTGTGAGATGACAGCTACCACTCCTGTGATTAACGCATGGAGGTTAGAGATACCTGTTGCACAGAGTGGACTGCAGCATGGACACTAAAGAGCTAGTACCTCTGATCAACAAGCCTGGACTGTGTGGCTCTGTATAGATATATCAGAGGCAGGAATACCTGTTTTCTAAGCAGGATCTATGAAATGCCACAGGATGTTACTTGTTGAGTTTGACTCTTTACCGTGAGGGTTGTGGCAGACCATGGGTGAGTCTGGTTTTTATAAAATAGTTTTCTGAGCTTGTTTTACTGCTACATATGAACACTTTTGACTAGATGCATAGAGCTAAGAGCTGCTTAAATACAGAAACTTATGACCTAAGTGTTGACATCGCATCTTCAGAGTTCCTTTTCTATAGCTTACACGTTTGTTTTTTTTATAGAAGTGCTTACTGTCTGTCTTCAATGTAGATCACTTAAATGATACCCACTGATGCTAGCTGATATCAGCATTACAATATTTTTGGATATCTTTCTATGAGTGGGCTGCCTGTGGTGTCAAGAAGAGAACTGCAGCTCCTGAGCCTTTCTTGTTCTATAATTCAAAACCAATGGTTAATTTTTTCTCATGTTCCTGCAGTACACTATCAGTACTACATTCAGCAATACTGAATTCCTTATTTGCCAAATATCAAAGTGTGGGTTTATTTTTCAACAAATTATTATTTAAATACACTTTTTAAAATTATGACCGTTTATTCCTCATCCTATCAAGAAGTAATCTGTAAATTATATGTTGGTGAAAGTATGATGTGTCTATACTGGTGATTTGAATTGTTTCTTACCATTTTTAAACCCTTTAGATCATCCACATGGATCATAACATAGAGTGGATCTATACTAAAACAAGAAATGCATTGATGGTCTGTCCACATCAGCAGGTGAATGAGCTTCATGCTAACCACGTTTGTTCTCAACCACTTGCTACAGACTTCCTGGACTATGACAGTGAACTTCATTCAACAACTCTGCAAACAGCATGTGATCTCAATGTTGCTCCAGAGCTGGCTTGTGTTCTTGTTTACAAGATAAATGAATACTTTAAAATCAACCCCCCCAAATGAAAAATGCCCAGAGAAATCTGTGGAGCCCTGTTCCTTACGCATTAGTACTATGACTGGAAAACTGCAGGAGAATTTCAGGGAAGCATAAGGTTGGAGCAGAGTAAGATGGTATGTTAACCCTTCACACAGCTGCTGTGTGGGGATGTAAGGAAGATAGCATGATTTCAATGAATCACTATAGCATTTTTCCAGTCATAGTAATAAGTGTGGGGTACTCAGAGCTGTTTTGAAAAATGAATTCAGAAATTACAATAGCTTTACAAATAGCATTGTTCATGGTGTCAGTGATAGTAAAGGACACAATTTGATGGCCTCTTTTCTTTATTGTTCCCCATTTACTGTAATGCTGATATAACTTCTGTGACAGGGAGAGTTGAAGGTTGAAAGTAAGAGGCAGTATACTCCTTACAGGCTTCAGTATTAAGCTGATAAATAGGATAAGTGGCATCTCAAAACCTAAACCAGTTTTTTCTCAAGATTTGTTGTTTATGGCGGGGGAGGGAGGGACCCAAAATATTTTTCCCTTTTTGCTTTTATCTTTTAGTCTTTCCAATGCCTTCATTGGAAGAGAGGTAAAGAAATGTAATGCACTTAAGTAGCTGTGAGTTTATTTTCTTTCAGACTAGCTTTATACTTAGCACAAACATTACTGTAAATGTTTATTGGTAAATGGGAGGATTTGGATACAGAATACCCCAGTGAGTGTTTTCTTTCGTATTCTTTTCCCTTTGGTATTTGCAGAATTGGACTTTCTGTGTGGACACCGGATATTGTTAACAAAGTCTCTCCTATTTGCTTTCATGTTTTGAATAAATTAGCATTAATACTGAGCCAGTACTATAGAAATAAATTACAACAAGGCTGCATGGACAAAAAAAAAAATATAAAAGATGAATTGCAAATAAAAATCAGTACTATAAGCAGAAGAGGGACTAAAATGATTAATTTCAGTGTTGATACCAGAGGTCTTAAAATAAGCTGATTGACTGTTCTAGAAACTGCAATAACTACAACTTCATAAAAAGGTATGAGAATGAGCATAAAAATACCTTGAAGTTTTGCAGCCATTCTGCAGTTCAGCACCGAACTGATTAAATGAGGGTATCTTGTATGCTGTTAAAGGCCTTTTTGGTTATACCAATTTCTATTTCAATTACTGTAATGCCTAAGAAACTAAAGCTTGTGTGCTTAAATATAAAAGTTTGAAATACTGGAAATACCTTTTTGTCATTTTGCAAGGTGGCCAAGAAGGAGTTAGTACCTCTGGTTGCTTGGAAGAATAAAGACCTGAAGGCTTTATGTAGAGCCCTAATTCAGTACTCTGAGTTGCCCTCAGGCTTCTTTGTCTGCTGGAAGTTTTATTTTACTGAGGCAGGGGAGGCTTAACTGCTATTCTTATGCTCCATATTGAATGTACTATTTTAACATATGCCTAAGACTGCTGATGTGATCAATAGCTGAATGAAGTCAGTAGTGATAGGAATTGCAGTGTCAGGAAGGGCTTATGGTTACCAAATATATAGAATGTTATTTCTGTGGTAAGAACTGTATAGCTTTGGATTGAACTGAAAGATTTCAGGCCATCTTTTTCTTTAACTGTATGCTTCTACTGTGTATGTTTTAGGTCTCTGGGTATCTGTAAAACAAAATATTTGAGGGTCTTTTAGTGATAATTTTGGAGAAATAGGTGCTCCCCTGAAATGTAAACCCTTGAAGTGGTTACCAACTTCATATTTTCTTTGCTGTCTCACTGAGGCTTACTTTGCTTTCCAGATAGCCATTATACTAATTCATGTTTGATGTTTTAATCCTGCTTCTGTAGAAAGTCAGCCAATTCCTACACTTCTATTGTAAGGGTTTAAACAAAGCTGCGTATAAAGCATGGGATTCAAAGCAAAGCTGTGTTACAAATTATGAATGTAACAATAGGAAGAGACTCTTGTGACCTTGTTTCAAATGATGTTTACAATTACTAGTATTTCACAGTGGAAATATTAGTAGGGGAGGGGTAAAATCTGGTGTAAAAGTACTATTCTATTACTGAATGTCTTGTTTCAAGCTCAGTGTATGTGTGCTTGGGGAAATGCCAAGACTCTGCAGTCTGTTTTCAGTACGTCTGAAGAAAACACATAACTTTGGTATTTTGTTTTTAAAACAGAATGATCTGTTAATAGAGGACATGAATGTGTATGGGATTTGAATTGAAAAGCTTGCTTTCCTGAAACAACTCCAGGAGTAAGAAATACACCAAAAGCAGCCCTCCTCTGCTGTATCTGTACTTGCCATGTGTGTAGTGGTGTATGTGGCCAAAGCAAGGGACTTCATGTACAACTTTTTTCAGGTAGTCTGGACCACCTATACCTGAAGTTTTGTGGATCTAGTTGTTGTTCTACTTTTTTTTTTTTGTCCCAGAGGTAATGGTTGTACTTTTCAAGACATACCTGGGTACAGTTTTTACCTTCTGATCATCTTCAGTGTCAACTGTAATGCAGGGAAATAGGAAAATCTTAAAAGACTTTGCAGTCAGTCATTAAGTTGTGAAGACTTGAAAAATATGAAGGCAGAACTCGGCATTTTGTCCTTGTCCTGATTTGTAGCTCTGGAGGCTGTTGACTATTCACATGTCCAAAATTTTATAAGACTACCTTGCCTTTCAAGTGTCCTGTGTGCCCAGGCTCTGTGTATGTTGTGTAAGTATATGTGTAACTGAATGCTATGTAACTTTCAGTGTTAAGATGGGACCACAAAATGTAATATTCATTGATCTACTGACTACTTGTCTTTTAACACTTGTATGCTACTAATGAACAGTAGAAATCTTTGAAATTGGCTGAACAAAAAACTTTTTTATCACTTCTGTGTGTGATTCTGGCTTTGTTTGAAAGCTAAAATATGTTTAACAAGCTTAAGTAATGTAGTAATGAAAACTAAGATGTCTGTGAAAGCAAAACCTAAAGTTTCCTAAATTTGCAACCTGAGCATGCACTTAACTGAATCCTTTCATTTAAAGCAACAACAGGCTACAGAACTATGTTTCTGCTGTTTTACAACACCTATGACAAAGTAACCTTAGTCTGAGTCTAGATATGTTTCATCTCCTGAGAAGTTTTTTTTACAGTAATTCACAGCACAAGTAATTGAGACATTTCAGAAGCCAGTGGGTTTTCCATGAACTTTCAGCAAACTACAATTCTATATTTGGTAATTTAGCAGGTGGTTAAATAAAAATAAAACTGAATGCTTTCTAGAATATAATTTGAAAACAATTATGATGAGTACTTGTTTCAATAATTGTGATTTCTGCAACGATGATGCAGCACTAATACCTGAATTTACTGTTGGAAGCCATGTGCTTGTGTAGGAATTGAAGGAATGTTTGTACTCTATGTATATGATGTTGTATTACTTGTTCAAAATCTGTCCTGTATGGAAAACTATTATTGTAATGTTTTACATCTCTGACCAACAACTTCTCTAATCTACTTCCCTGATGCCTGTCCTCCAAAAGCAATTGGTTTTGAGTATGTAATCTTGTTCACTGCTGTTGCAAAGTGAGGAAAGAGTAGTGTTTTGTGTATGTAGTGTTTTCTGTTGTGTGGTTTGTGTGTTTGGTTTTTTTTTACAGTAACACTCAGGATCATTTAACATATTAAATGTGTGGCCTTCTCTTTTTTACCTAAACTTTGAATTCGCTGTAAGACAAAAATTGGTAGGTGTATTCTTAGTGCTTCTGTAACAAGAATCCAGTGCTTACAATGATTTTCTGCAAAGACATAATTTTTGTAATTGTTTTCTGAAAGTCCATCTTTATTCCTCCCACCTCATAAACCCACTCTCAAATCCTGACTTTGTTTGCTGCTTATTTCTTTGGAATGAGATGAATGGGTTTGATTCCCCTTTGCTAGGGAGGACTCATTGAGAAAGAGCAGTCAGCATGAGTGTGCCCCCTAGGTTATGTGAAGCTTATCATAGCCTTTTTCTTTTCTGCACAGAGATTTCAGTTCTCTGTGGCCTGCTGTTCTTCTGAATAAGTGTGTCATCTCCTTCCTCTCTAGCTCTCAGGCTTCTATGACTGATTATTGTTTAAAGATGAAGCTTACCACTTCTA
The DNA here is from genome assembly GCA_013398155.1 of Pedionomus torquatus. Lineage (NCBI taxonomy): Eukaryota > Metazoa > Chordata > Aves > Charadriiformes > Pedionomidae > Pedionomus > Pedionomus torquatus. The sequence goes on along the minus strand of VZRU01011027.1, from coordinate 420,140 downwards.
CTTCTTGAATGTGGGAAGTACCACATCCAGCCAAAGGTGTTCTTAAAGCTGTGAAAATGTGTTTGTACCAAGTATGGGGAAAATAGATTAATTTTAAGTAAATAACCTATTACAATACATATTCTGTATTTCAAATGTGTCAAATTCATTGTGTCAGTTAAATCCTTTCTAGGGTTGAAGCAGTTACATATAGTGTGTACAAAATGGTTCCTGCTTCAGCTGCAATGGAACTAGTTAAAAATGTGACAGGCAGCAGTTTTGAAACGGCTTATGTATAGCTGAGAAATTGGAATTTGCAGATAGCACTGTGTTCTTGTATAATATTACTGATATAATACAAAGGAAGGCTTAAAGCTCTAAAAATAACTATACAAATCAAATACTTTTTTTTTTCTTTTTATCAAGGAGAACGTTTCAATAACAGAGTGATTTTTGCCTTCACTAAATGTCTTATGTTGAACTTCTGAGGCTGTTTGTGACTTGCCCTGTGTTTAAACTATATATAAAAATCTTTCTGTGATTGCACTTGTTTAAAACTTAAATTGGTCAGCTGGGTGTGTGTATATATGTAGTACATTTTATACTTGGAAATCTGACAAAATATTCTCCCTCAAGCACTAGAAATGAAATTGATTATCAGAACAGTAGTAGTTAGTAATGTACTTCTGAGGATTATACCCATGAGCAAATTTTAAAGGAATGATGCAGGTGTATGGGCAAAAAGTTATAAATGTATTTGCGAAAGTGTGTCCTGAGGCATTTTTCACATCTTGCTGTCTTTAAAGGTGAGCATCAGTCCTCACAAAAACTTGCTATGAGATTAATCTTAGAAGTAGTCACAGTACTCTAAATCAATATAAGTAATGTTATTTTGCCTTAACCTGTAAATAGACATTTTAATCCTCTACTTTGAACTCATTAAGAGTCAAATCTAAAAAAATTCTAGTGCAAAACTTTAAAATAAATCAGGGCAGTGTTTTAAATCCTTCTCTTTTTTTTTTTTTTTGTGTTTAACAAAAGGTGTCATCCTGTAGTGCTGTTTTGGTTCTTTACTTTTTATATTTCCTTTTTCAAAATACAGTAAGTATAGTAAGGCAGACAAGTTGTTCTTGCTGGGATTCTCACTAGTTTAGACGTTTTAGAAGATTACATTTATGGAGAACACAACTACATTTCTGATTCACATTGGGGATGTCTTCTTTAAAACAAAAAACCTGTGTAGTAACAGTAATAAAATTCGCAACTGAACTTTTAGGTGTGCTTCTTCACATCATAGCTCACACTGAGTCAAACCTGACCCTCTAATTTATATTGTAGATCTGATGTGTTTTTCTTGAATTGACAGGAGCTTAGTGGAGAAAACAGCAAAATATGAAAAAAGCCCCAAACAAAACAAAAACTAACAAAAAACAAACCAACACTCTCCAAGCTGTTGCTACTAAACCATTAAATTAGAGATTTGGGCCATTCCATGACCTACTGGGGTTGGGAGTATATGGACCAAATAATTACTTCCATGAAGTGGTAATTTTGTTTTCCAAATCATTGCCATGTCAGGGGACTGTGAAGTCTGGCTGATGGTCTCTGTAGAGAGGCTGCCTAAGGAGCTATTTTCTGCAAGTGCCATGCCACTTTCTCTGTACTTACTCTATGCTGTGCTGCAAACTTTTCAGCACCCTGAGATTGTCTATTAAAATTGGCTGTAAGAGATGTAGCAAAGCTATACAATTCTCTCTAGGAAGCCTGTGTCCAATATTAATAAGGTGGAGGAAAAAGTGCTAGGCTGTTCAGAGTGTGAAGTTCTCCTGTTGTGTGGTAATACTATGATTTTTTGAGTGCCAATCAGGAGTTGTAGTCTTAAACTTAAAGTGCAAGCTGTTTCCATAAACTAGAGAAATACAGAAAAACATGAAGATTGCAACTTTGCACTGTGTAACAACCATGGAAAAATTGTATGGTTTGTATTTGATACTTTGTTCTGTTTCTGTAGAGGAGTGAATCTGATATTGTAGTCTTAAGACAGTGTGTGACAGTGTGCTTCACTTAACGTGGTTTGTGGGTTTGTGTTTTTTTTTTTTTTAATGTTCTTACACTTGTTACCCATAACATAAGAAAGGCACTTACCAAACTTTCTTAAATCTTATCTATTTTCATTGGAAGGTATTCTCTGTTTCATAACCGCTTGAAGAACATTGAGGAAAATGAAGGAGGCCTTGATAAATTTTCAGAAAGTTACAAAATCTTCGGAGTTAACCAGTTGCTGGATGGTGGAATATATTGCAAAGAGTGGGCACCAGGAGCAGAAGCAGTGTTTCTTGCAGGTGACTTCAGTAAGTATTTTTAGAAATACTTCTTCTCTCCTGTACTGTGTTTTAGATAAATTCCTTTTCCACTTAAAGACAATTTTGTAGCAATGATGCGGTTATGACAGTAAAAATGTATGTAGTGGCTGGCTGGTGTAGTAGCATTTCTTAACTTAAACTAGCAACTTTCTGTTCTACATTGTAATAGAGTAAGAACATAGGGGTCACTATTGTATGGTCAGTATTATATATATCCACTCTTTCTAATACTTACAAGTCAATGAATTGTCTAAAGAATCTGGCCTGATTATACTGCAGCTTTGGGCTGAATGTATTTTAACTACACTTAGGCTTCTATAAAACTATATGCAGAGAAGTGGAATCATTTGCTGTCTTTGGTCAAACAGTGATGCTGTGCAAGGATCAACTCCCTTCAAAATGCTCACTAATCATGAGAGTGTAGACAGAAGTCCTGCTGGAAAACAGTAACCTAAAATCAAACTAACATAGTTATGAAAAAGTAGGTGCTGTTCTGTTTTTGAAGGGAGGGGAACACTTAGCCAAACAGGAAGGTGGGAAGATTACAGGGAGAGATTGCATTGCTTACTGTGAGAACTAGGAAAGATGTTCATTTACTTAGAACTGAAGACAGCCTTCTGAATGAGAAGCAAATTCAGCTACACTCATCACATTCTGCAGATTCTTAAATTGAAGTCAGATGCATTTTTGCTCTTAAATCCTGCAGTACTAATTCCATTCTCTTGCTTTTGTTTGGGAGTTCTTGTTCTGGTTTTCCCCTTTTACCTCTCTGTCCCTCTTGCAGGGTTACATGTTGGCACATCAAGATACCAGGAGTTTCATTAATGCCTCTTACTGAATTGGGACTTGATCTGTAAAATGCTTTTATTCATTTAACTTCATTTCAGACTTATTCAGTATTATTTACCCAACTTCTGTTTTGTGGAAATACTTATCTATTACAAAAAAAATATATGAATTGCTAATTTGAGGCAATTTACTTCTGCTTAAAGTTAAATGCGAAGTTTTCCTTCTTCCTTATCTCTGTTTGAGAAAACTATTAAAAAAAACTCCCACTGTATTTAGAGAAGGAAGTCATGAACTTGAAATTGTATGTGCTTATATAACTTAAAGAATTACAAGACTTTATATATGCTGTCATATATAGCTGTCATATCTGGTGCTTTCTAAAGTACTATGGCTAAACTTCTGTAAAAATGTGAGCAGTAATGAAAAAAGTAAATGGACCAGCCTGACAGTGTTTTCCTGAGCCTTTTATTTCTTTCAGTGGTTCATAGCAAACAGTACTACTTAAGTACTGTTTTTCTATAGTCCCAAGAACAATACATGAAGTGTTTAAATACTTGTGTTTACACTTCAGCATCCAAACATTAGAGTCATAAACCCCATCTATTTTAATATCAACAATTTGTATTTTCTCTTTTTCTTCAAGAAGTCAATGGGAGGGTCTGTTTGCTATTCACTGTGATAATTTGAGTCTATAGGCAATGATTATTTTTAGAAAAATTCTTTACTTTTAATGTAGCAACCAGAAGTTAGTGCAACACAGTGTTCAACAATACCCCTATTTGGTAGTGTTAACCTAATGAATGATAGAGTAGCTTTCCTTGAACTACTCCTTGTTTGTTTCTTTTGAATAGATATTGATAAAATAGGTTAATGTGGTACTTCAATTTTAATATGGGAATCGAGTATGTCCTTTGATTCAAAACTGAATAATGAATCATGAGTATACTACATCTACTGCTAAGTTATAGCAATGGCACCTATCAGTACTGACTGCAAGACAGCTAATTGTGGATATCTTAATAGGTCAACTTGATTATGTAGAAATGCAAAGAAAATTCTCCTTGTTCCTTCCTCTCTCTTCTCTGCAGCCCCTGCCACTATTGCTCAAGGCTTTTGTGATTAATAGTCTTTAAGTTAAATCACTCAACACTGTTGAAGGCTAGAATATATTTGTTTTAAATACTTATTTTAATAGCCATTTAATAATGAAAAGTCTTTCTTTTAAAAATCAATAACTATTAGTTTAGAAAAGGGGATGTGATTTTTTTAAATTGGTTTGGTTGGGGGGAAGTACACATCAGAATACAGTAGCTAAAAACTGCAATTGTTTCCTAAGCACTGCTCCATTTAAAATATTTAATACATCATATGAAGCAAAAATTTAGGATTAATATCTTAAAGTAGTTGTATCTAGATGGTAATGTAATGTGGCAGTAAAAAGTCAAAAGACTAAAAAAAAAAAAATCACTTTAATGTGGGAAAAACTGCATTTGTCCTATATATCATATTCATCAGTCATAGTAAAGTATTCATTCCCAAAGGGGAAGGTAATGTACTCTGAAAGCCTAGAGGAATGGAAGACTGTCATTCAATTCAGATGAGCTTTAATAGTATTCTGATGAAAAATTGGGTTACAAAACCCTGAGATTTAGATTCAGGTTACTGCAGATATGTTTAATTAAAACTGAATGCCTTTAACCTTTCTTTAAGATTTTTCAAGCAGGTTAAAGTCTCAAACTAAATTTATGATTATATTGCATTTAAATTTAAGATCAGGATTGTTTTTAATAATAATTCCTTTAAGACTCAACTTTTTATGAAGAGTTGTAGTTGAACCACGTGAGGGGGAAGGTGGAAGTATGAAAAGAAACAAACATGGAACGTAAATGACAGCAGCTCTCTGTTTTAAGCGGAAATATGATGTCATAATATAAAACCAGTCAACTCATGTTTTCTTTTTGATTTCATGTAGGGAGATGGTTAGCAGTGTTTTTATACCGTTTTGTTTAATATGGTATTTTCTGGGAGTCTCTTAGATGTTTCATGGAAAGGCACAAGAAATGGCACAAAATATTAGTCCCCAGTAATAAACTGATAAGTATTTGAGGATCAAAATCCAGTAAAAATTAAAATGGCAAGTGCAGACTGTTGCGGAGAACTTAAACTTTTTTCATAATTAAGCTGATAATTGATTACTTAAGAACTGTGCTTAAGATAAACATGAATCATTTGTTATATACGTAAGATATCAGTTCTACAAATATGAAGGATTTTTGTGAATGACTCCTATACTTGATAGCAGACAAAAATTTTGATACGAAGGTATTTTTGTCTCAAATTGTTCTTTCTATACCTTTTTCTAAGACACTTGTAATGACTGCAATTGATTCTAGTGATACAGTAATTCTTACTGCATTCTGGAAGAAAGCTAGAATGTAGTGATAGTACACAAATCTGTATTTGGATTGGAGAATGAAAAATGTAAATTTAAGGAAATCCCAGAACTTTCAGAGTTGGTTCTTCTTTAAAACTTCATAATTGGAGAAAAGATGACTTTATATCAGTTGATGTTCTGGTACAATGCTTTATTCTTCCTGAAATGTATTAAATGAACTTACAAAATCATTAATTTTTGTCAATTAACACTTTTAGCTTCTCAGTAAATCAAGTGAATGAGGCAATAAGCTGATTTTCTGATACTGGAAGGAAGATCAGCATTATAGCTACCTTAACTCTCAGTAATAATTGAATATTTTTAGTTACCTGCTGTATTGCTGAGGACTACTAGCAACTTATTGCTGCTTCACAATCAGGTTTTGTTGTGTGGGTTTTTTTGTTTTTTTGTTTTTTCAAATAAGTCACTGTACTACCAAGTTTTGAAGGATAACACTTGGAATTTGTTTGGGAATTGAACACTCCATTGTATTTGGCCATGCAGAGGCTTAGCAGGTTATCTGTAAATGATATTTTAATGAAAAAAAAGTTATTTGCTTTAATAACCTTGGAAGAATAAGTATGTATATGCTAATTTGGAAGTCAGTGTTTAATATAGTGCACTACCATACTTGTGACTTCTGTTCTTTAGTTCCCTTTTTTCTTTGTCTTCCCTTCCCTCTTTCCCAGCTAACCTTGGATCTAAAATGTTAATCATTCTGGAGTGTCTGTTTTGGTTTCTGCTTCCTTTTTCTTACACTAGGGGGAAGACCTCTGATGGGGCTCAAGTATGGAGGGAGGGTGGGCTAGTTGGTTTTGGGGGAGGTTTATTTATTATTTTAACTCTGGCAGACAGTGAAGAAAGGGGAACTTAAGCAACCAGCCTCATGATTTGGGTAACTGACAGCTACTTGGAAACTTTTCATATCCTAGAATGATTTTTATTCTTTTCCCCTAGACTTGACCCATCCTTTTACTTAAATGGAGCCTAGCTACTACTGTGATTTGAACTTCTGAACTTATTACTTTGTTCAAAACTTTTCTATGAAAAGTACTATAGAAATAGTTCGTGAGTAGAGACAAACACTGATATACTTACATGGCTGCAGACAACTGAAGGCAGTAGACTGAAGTATAAGCTGTTATTAATATCCATGAAGGCATCCTATCTGAGAAGTAATGACACTTGTTTTTATGTCAGTGTTTGAGCTGTTTAATCGCTATTTAAGCAGATTATGCTCATGACCTTGCTATTGAGCTGTTGGAAATCAAGCAATGTAGAAAGATGACCTAATTGGCCATTACATGAGACAGTTCAGTGTCCTTAAAGAATCTTTCCATTTATGTTCTGATTTCATATTCCGAGCAAGTAGTATAAAAGCATCTTCTTGGGGTAGTGGGATTTTGATGCTCCTTGACTTGTTTGAACTGCTATTTGTCTGGTATCTTTTCCTCAAGAAATGTGTGGAATGTATGCTTGGTGGACTCTATTCTTTGAGTGTCTTTCTGTTGGTCAGAAGTATATGAAACATAGAAATATAATTGCTTTTATAGATGGCTTTAGTGCGCTTTAGAATTCCACCACATTTTATGTATTTTCTTCAGTTTTGAAAAGATTAATTACAATATTGCATGTTGTAATGTATCAGGCCTTACATTGAAACAGACAAATGATTTGGTCAATATGCAAGAAGTACTTCTTGCCCCCTGTGAAACAAGAGGAATGTTAACCTGGAATATGTAACTAAGTTAAACCATGAACCTCACAGCTATGGCTGTGTGCTTACCAATATGAAAATAAAAGCAGGTGCCAGAAGAAGTTGGCTTATAATTTATCTGGAAGAACTGCATAATCGATTTTAATGACAGGCAGTAAAACTTAGTTCTAGACGAAAACCCAGTTCATGATTCTTTGATATGCTAAGGGTGCACTTCTGAGCAAGAAGTTCCCTTTTTTTTGTTTTTGGTGGTAGGTTCTGTTTGGTTTGTTGTGTGGTTTTTTTATTTTATTCACACCCACCCCCCCTAATCATTTTGGCTATGTTTTCCTGAAAAATCTGAAAACTAAGGCGTAAAACTGAGAGAAGCCTGAGCTTCCTCCTCTTTGAAGGAAGCCTTCAGTTTTCAGAGCATTTTAGCTTTTTATGCCTCTTGCCTTAATACAAAGCAATATCTTCTGTTACAACCTTCCTAAATGAGTTCTTCTCCATAGGTAAGCAGTAAACAATGATTTTGAGAAGGACTGTCTGGGACAGATGATTATTACTTTGGGTTTATTCTTAAGTTATGAGCCATGGACACCCAGTAATGAACAACCATGGCTGAGAAAAGATTAAAAGGAACATGTGGTATTGCTAGCAGGTAAAGTAAAAGTGTAAGCAACTTGGGCAGAATTGTTAAATCTCCCTCTGGAGAGCAGAGATGCTTAGGATGGTTGCACCTCTCTAACCATTTGTCTCTAAAGCAGGAAAGAGAGGTAGTGTAACAGAAATCATGATATTTTTTTTTTTTTCAGAAGTAAGAATTCAGTGTTCTTGGCGTAGTGAACTCAACTTCAGGCAATTTCCCCAAGTGAGTTTAGCAGACTGGGACTAAGACTTGCTGTAACTTTTTACCTTGTTCATAAATAATTAGCTGAATTTCTGATGCTAGAGGTATTACCAACATTATAGCTACCTCAAACTTTCTCAAAACCTTAAAAACAGTGATAACACTCTGAATATTTTATTTGCGTGCTGTATTGCTGAGGAACGTGATGACTACTGACAATTTATTTCTACTTGCAATATCCTGGTATTCACCAGGTATCCTCACCTCCCACGTATGTTTGTTTCAGTTCAACTGAACCTGGTGAATGTTTGCTTAGTTTAACTTGTGTATCATCTGGTATGCTTAGTTTGGTTTATGCATTGTAATAAAGAGATACAGCTCAGTTACAAAGAGTTTCACAAAAAGCAGTGAACACAATCACATCTATGGGGAGGGAGAAAGTTGAAAGTATAATTCCCATATGAAGGTCTTGACTACCTTAAATCCTAATGGGTTCCTTAAAGTAATCTACTTGAATTTCGTAAGATGTTGGCTACTTTTTTCATCTTTCTTCGGTTTTAACATTTTTGCCTGAGTTTTTAATTTGGACAGACTAGCCATTTGCAATTTAAAAGAAAATATCAGTTCTAACTTCTTTTCCAAGCCCCAAAATATTAGTGATGTGTTCCATGTCTTTTTACCCTGAAATAAAACAAATGGTATACAGTGTTGATACAATATAACACATATGCATTTGAAGTCATGGCCTCCTTTTAAGAAGGATTGCTTTATTGCTAAGGTATTGTTTGTTTGCTGTTGGTCTTAATAGATGTTAAGAGTGTTTGTTTCATTACTTTCTGATTGAAAAGTCAGAGAAAATCTAAGGGGGAAGACCCATCTAGATCTTGCTAATATACAAACACTTCTTTTAATCAAGCAGAAGAAAGACTCTCTACTAATGTGTGTGTTTTGTCTGCACTACCCAAATACCTTAATTGTGATGAAAACTAATATCTAAATAAAGTACTGAGTTAATTGTATTTCTGGTTTTAAGCGTAGGAAATGTTTTATTATAATAATCTCTTCATTGGTTTTGACACTGCTCTACTGTAAAATGAATGGGTACTAGAATATTTGTCTTATGTAGTTATTTTTGTCACATTGTCTTGTCTGACTTGTGCCTTTCAGTTTTGTTCCTGAAAGACTGGCTGTTCTCAAGTTTAAGCAGCTGTGTCTGCTGTCACTGACATTTACTCTGAAAATGATGGAACATGCTCTTATACCTTTGAATTGTAATTGGACACGTTTTAAGATAAATACACTTAGTATTATTTCTTATATTGTAGATGGCTGGAATCCATTTTCTCATCCATATAAGAAGATGGAGTATGGGAAGTGGGAATTGTTCATTCCACCTGGAGAAGATGGTTGTTCTCCTGTGCCTCATGGATCAAAGCTAAAGGTGTTGGTTCTAGACTTACCCTGTCCAATTCTCATAACATTTCTTAATCAACTGTCTCTTTGCTTGAATAATTTTATCATTTTTTAGTTGTTCTAAGAAGCAGAATCAGTTTCTCTAATTGTGCAAACTGACCTCAATAAGTGAGATGTTTAGGAAGAGGCATACGTGGCTGAAATGTGGATATAGTATATCATATCATGTTACAAGATGAAAATAGTATTTATGTATAGATAATTTTGAAAAATAAGAAAAATAAGGATTAAGTAATGTATAGATAGTTTACTGTGTTTGATGCAACTACTTGAGTTTAAGGTCATATTAAAATCTCAATACCTTGGTAACTGTTGTGATCCTTTTAACCATGGCATTTCAGGTGATTTTTTTTTTTGTTGCTTTAATGGTACATGTAACTTCGTAAAAATTCTGCCTGTTCTTTAGGAATTAAGGATATTGAGCAGTAGGCTTTGAAGTTAAAACTAAATACAGGTGCAGGGGAAACTTAGCTGTGTTTTATCAGTTATATTGCATGAGTATCCATGAGCATAAAATCCTCCTAAGAATTAATTGAAAATTTCTTTAATCATCCAATGCCACAGTTTTTACACTTAGTGTAGATATACAACTGACTGTCAGTAGGGTAGGTTATTTCTGGGTGAATACTGATTTCAGTCAGATATGTACTTCTGAGAATTTGAACTGTTGCAGTTGGAGCTTTAGTTCCAGAGATATTGTGTGCTAATGTGGGACGGTAATGAGTAGTTATAGATTATTTCAGCACTCTTCTTTAAACTAGGAAAACTAAGAAACTGGGAACACTTGTGCAATACTACTGTATTTTCAGGGCTTCCATCAACAAAACTAACACACTGAAAAAAAAAATCCTCATTTTTCTGCTGAAAATCAGCTTAGGTAAACAAGAAATCTGCTGAAACAAAGATTCATAAAAATGCTCTGGAAATGCTTATTCAATGCATGTGCTTATCTCTATGCTTTTTGTTATGGCCTATGAAATTATCCCAGTAATAAATATGGATACATTTAAATTTAGGAATAATCATTCAAGGATGAGAAATCTGCTTTTTTGTTTTACAGAGCAGGAAAAAAACAGTTGACTGTAAATCAGAAATGCAGTGATTATGCAGTAATGTATGAGATTGCAGTGTGGTTAGTTAATGTTTTTCATGGTTGAGATGTAGGTTAGACTTCTTGATTTGTAAATAAAACAAATGGTAAATTTAGCAAACTATTGAGCTACTACAAATTTGTAGAAATATTCTATGCTTAGTGTAGAGATGAGGTGTGAATGATGGAGAGTGTGGATAACTATTAACGTAAGTGAAAAGTGTATATTCTTAACCATGCTTGGAAAAAATAAGTTTTCTTTTGTGTAAGATAACTTTGGTTTGTCTACCTATATAATCACTAGTCATAATCTCCTATTTCTGAAGTACAGGTCTTCATAGTACTTTCTCTCTTTCCATTCCGCATTTTCTTTGAAATATCTCTTTGAAATATAAGCTCCAAAAAGCAAAGATTTGCCTTGTGTATAAGTTTAAAATTTTTGACTACTGATTACTCCTGGTACTGATCTACTAGTAAGATATTTGCTGCAGATGCTCTGGAGTCTTCTTAAAAGCCGTGAGACTCCTGCTGATGGAGGTGAATGTGAGTTCTGTTTCCTCTTTTAAATGAATTCAGGGTTTTCTACCTTGTCACTTCTTTATTTGTGCTTTTACATGGTCAATTTTAAACAAAGTTGTATGCAGTTTTCACTTACACTCAAAATATGTGATTGCCAAACAGGCTTAATGAAGCTGGACTATTCTGTCTGTCTATGAGAGATGCTTTTGAATGTGTATATTCTTGTCTTTAAGTACAAAGACTTACAAATTTGATTTGCAAGTGTACATAATCATAACTGATGACTTCACCCATATGGAACTGCTCCCAGACTCAGCTGTAACTTTGCTGGTAATCTTTTATGACACTTTGTTTTTGTTCCATGGTGCCTATACAACTGAATCTAATACGTCACGATGTGTACTTTCAGTGTATTTAGATGATATCACTAATGTGAAAAGCCTTCAGTTAAGGTACTTCTAAAAAGATTACCTGTCACAAAAGCTGAAATGAGGTTAGAGTATTCCACATGGTAGGCATGTATGTTACCCTCATGCTACAGCTGATCTTTTTATCCTATCTTATTCCTCTATCAGGTTTGGGAAACTGTTGCTCTTCCGTAAATTTTCTTTGAACTACATGATTCTTTTGGATTAGGGTTATTCATAAATGTGTGTGGTTTTGGGAACATGAGGATTCATGTGGTGGAGTGTAGTTTTGCAGTTCTTTCTTCATGTAGAAGCCAAGAATATTGTATTGTCTTTAGATGGAAAAGATTCTACAGATTGTGGAGTTAATGTTTTCATATACAGGCACTGTTGTCTGTGTGCACTAGACTATGCCACAAAAACTATTTATTTTTGGCCATGAATGCATTCCCTCTTTTGCTTTACTAAAGAAGCATAAGGGAATCACAGGTTTTAAAGTTTTTTACTAATAGTATTATTAAGTACTTAAGTAAAAACAGTCAACTTGAGAAATTAATGCAGTGGCTTGATTAATCTGCTGGGGGGGAAAGTCTTGTCCAGAAAGGTCCTTATCTTAAGCTTCTGTCTAAGCTGTTTTTATCTTTAGTTCTACACAAGCAAAAGCCAAGTTCTGAAATGGTGACAAGGTCATTCCTTTTAAATAAGTAATTTCTAAGACAGAATGGGAAATGGATTGAGTGTAGATGGTGACACTAATTTAGATCAGGTCACAAAATATTTTTGTCAGAAAATAAATGAGGAGTGGAGGTCAAACATTTGCCTGTTTTCAGTTGCAGTAGACTGTCTGCTGTAGCTCTTCAGGCGGTCTTCTCATAAGTAAATATAAACATTGAAGGAAGTGAGTAATTAAAAACCTGCTATAGATCTTCTGATACATCTTTGTGAAAGGATGGGTATTTATAATGGTTGAGTGACTCCATTGTGGATTATGACATCCATCTACAAAATAAGATTGCCTGCTAGAAAAGGGCATTTTCTTTCTCCCATGGATCATTAAGGAGCTTAGTGAGTTAAGTGAATAAATGCAATTTTGGTTGTGTGCAGGCTTTGCTTTTTTTAAACTTCTGACATATGTCATAAACTGAGCAGAGACTCAAAAACAAAGCCCCAAACTTCATGCTTCAATAAATTAAGCCTCTTTACCCATCTGTTTTTATTCTAATGGGGGCGGTTAGCAAGATTATCTGGGACAAATTAAGCTTCTGTAAATGCCACTTTGGCCATTCTAACCGTGATGGCAGTTGGGGGACAAGTGTTTTTGTTTCATGATTGAAAATGACAGAATTCTTTCTTTGTTGCTGGAGTATTCTTAGTTACTTTATCACAGTATACAGCTTGCTTTTAGAAAAACTAACATGGGTAGGCTTCTTTAGCCGGTCTTGTCATGTGTGCGTGCAGGAGTTTAATCAGGCTTCCACATGGTTCTTCTAATGTTTCTTTTTTTTATGAATGGGTTTTACAACTACTTAAATACCTGTAAATTAAGTTTTCAGTAATTTTCACTAACTTCAAAATAGTGCCAGTGAAGTTTAGGGGTGGGAACGGTACTGGTAAAAATTGAGATCTGATTATCTACAATGGGGAACTTTAATGTTCTTCATATATGCCAAAGAACAGCAGAGAAAATGAGAACTGGGGACTAGAAGCAAACAAGTATCTAAACCTAGATGAAAATTTCCAATTTCATGGCTAATGATCAACTTCTAAAATATTTTCACGTGGCTAAATAATAAAAGATGGTAAGATCAGGACTTCTAAAATAATGATAATTATGATTGAGCTACCTGAGCCTGAATAGATTTGTACAGTGAAATTGTTAAGTCACCTTCTGTTAGCTGGAGACATTCTACTAAAATAGTAGTAACTGTTCAGTTTCCTACTAATGTCAGTAGATCTATGATTTCTGAAATGACTTGACAGAATGAGAACTTTATATTAGTAAATTTACCTGAGACTTTGTTGTGGTTTCAGCCAAATCCACCAAAACCTGACTGACAGATGCCCCCCCCACCGGGGGAAAAAGAGCAGAGAGGAAGAGGTTCAAGGGTTCAGGAAAAAAAAAACCTAAACTACTTTAATGAAAATA
>VZRU01011027.1:355465-395661 GCA_013398155.1 Pedionomus torquatus | reverse complement strand
TTTTTTCTTCCCATGAAAAAAAGCCCAACACCACCCCTACTTTACCTCTTTTCATTTGAGGCTTCATATGATGTTGATAGCTCTCCTTACAAAAGAAAAACAAAACAAAACAAAAAACCACAACCAAACAAACAAAACAACCCATCAAACAAACAAACAAACAAAAAAAAACACTAAGCAAAAAATCTCAACCATAACTTAACGCAAGCATAATGAAGAATTTCAGGACTTTACTTGCTTGGACGTTTCCAGGTTCTAAATTTGCAAACTTTGTGTTGTTTTACTGGCAGCTAAAATACCAAGGAAAACCAGAATGATGCTGTTCCTTCTGCATGGAGGAGTGGGGGAGGTGGGGTGGGTGAGATGAGAGAGATGGAGCCAGATTTCTACTTCATCTCAAGAAGAAAGGCCTGACAGCAATCAGCTTCATAGCTAGCATAACTGTTTTAATTAATAAGAGAAGTACTGGTAATGAGCAGGTTGTCTTCAAATGCTGGGCACCCTTCATTATTGTGGCCTGGTAGGTTTTTCACATGGCATGGTGTGTGAAGTGGATCCTGCTTTTGGAGAGAAGCTCTCCCTTTTGGTCATTCAAGCTGGTGTATGTTTCCTTAAATGGAAACAACTTTGCTCCTAAAGCATGTGCTCATGAGAATTTCTTGCTGTGCTTTTAGACAAAGTCAGAGCCGTGTGGGTGGTGTAGTTGCTGGTACCAAGTAGGGGCTGCCAGCAGGTCCCTCTGTTATGCTGAGATGGCTGAAGTTGTCCTGTAGCCAAGGGACATGTGCAGCACAGCATGGACCTGTTGTCACTAGCTCTTAAATGTGCAACGCTTTTGTCAGCAGCACCACCTTTCACTCCTTGATTCTCATACCTTTTCCTAAGGGTATTTTGTAAGTTACAGGTTACACTAATTACTCCATAGAGCACAGGTGGCTTGTTCAAGATCACCAACTCTTGAAATACATTGCCTTCTGCAAGGTCCTGGTTCATCATTATCCTGGTAATTATTTCAATTTTGCTTTTGTGTGAATTACAATATCACAAAAGGCCCCTGGGTTTGTTGCATTTGGTCACTCTTTCTGGTGAACTTTTGTGAGCTTTTTGAAAGAACTGAAAAGAATGGACCTTCTTGTCTCTTGTTATAAAATAGAGGAAACCGAATCCAGGAAGTGGAACCAATAATAATATGTTATCCTTAGAATGATGAAGGGATCCAGAGAAACTGAAAGGCAGTGGAAGAAACTCAGTTATTTAAATATTACTCTTTTCCCCTTTCTTGACCTGAAAGCTGTCCTGTGCTGCTTGTGGTTCTGGTTTATGTGGTATCAGTCAGGACTCAGAGTCCTGCGATGAGAGGGATTTAAGGTAGTAAAACTGGTTTACTAGATCGTTTGCCAAGTAAACAAATCACAGTTCTGATCTTGATGGCATAAAACTGAATGTCTATTTAAATTCATAAGAATGTGGTGAGGAAATAGCAATGACAGGAAATTAAGGAAACTAATAGTAACTCAGTTGGGAAGGCTCTTTCCCCCATTACTTATATGATCCTTACGCATATACCCTTACCTTTAGGCTCCTGCTTGTGGACAATGTTCCTGTTTTGCTATTACTTTGTCTTCTTTTTTTATATCCCTTTGTTATCCCAAAATACCTGGTTTACTATCCCTTTACAAATCATCTCTATGAACAGGGTTATTCTTCCTTGTCTTGACTTGCACTGTATATTTGTTCTTTAGGTTAAATTTCTGTGATGTACTAATTCATTTCCACTGTTGCTTACATAGGAAGTGTTACATGAATTATGCATGACTGAACGCATATGTTGTGGTTACTTTATAGGTGGTGATTCGCGCTCAAAATGGTGAACTCCTCTATCGTATTTCACCTTGGGCAAGATATGTAGTCCGTGATGAAGACAAAGTAAACTATGATTGGGTACACTGGAATCCACCGCAGTCATATATAGTAAGGCTTAAATATTATATTCAAAAGGCATATAAAACTGTGTAACGCGTCATCTTTGCATCCCTGCTTGGAAGGGAAAAAAGAGCTGTAGCGAACTAGTTAAAGTAGCTACCTGAGATATGAAGGTTTTTATTCATGGCTTTGACAGAAACAAGTGACTTTAATGATGGATGTTGTTGAGCTACTTTTTCTGTTGAATATCTTAAACAATAGTTACCTGTTAAAGCTATATTATAACCTTAGCTTCTTGTATGCTAAGCATGTTCCATAGCTATTCTAGGACTAGGCAGCCCTTCCTGGTACAGAGGAGAACCAGGGAATTATCAGAATTGGGTTTAAGACTTAATTAGCTGCAAATACAAAGTTCAGTACTCTAATAATAAGACAATGCTTTATGAAGCAGAAAAAAGCGTAAGGTACTCATGATACAGACAAATCCTAGTTTTTCATATCAGGAAAATGCATTTCTTGATTTTTAAAGCCCACTTTTTTCTCATGCACTGCTACAAGTAGGGGAAATCTTTACATAATATATAGAAAATATCCTAGGACAACATTCAGAAACTTTAGACAGGGTGATGTTATTTCATATAGTTATGCTTTTTGGTGTTTCTGTTAAAAATTGGTATGCAGCATTCCACATTATAGAAGCTGCAACTTCTGTTTTGAGTTAACTTTAGCACCCACCTCAAATTATGAAGCATCTGCTTGACTAAGAAAGGGCAACTCATGTGGAAAATATCTCTAAAAACAAAATACAACCCCCCATTGTTACATAATCTACAGTAACTTTCCTATTTAGGTGTATAGTTTGTCTGAATTAAGTGACCTACTCTGTGTCTATGATGCAGTATGACACCTAGATCCTCTATAAATGTAGCAATCTGTATGACCTAAAGTGAAACTGAGGTGAGAACATTTAGAGTGTAGACAAGGTCTCACTGAGTTAAGTCAGGGGGGAAAAAAGTCCTTCTATGAATAGAAGAGTGACTTCAAATACCTGCAAAAAGCAGATACGTTTGAAAAATAAAAACCTCTATTTCTGTTGTCACCTTTTATTGTCAAACAGGCTTTGTGGTAGTTCAGAAGAACTTCATAGTGTAATGGCTGCTATGAATTTATACACTTCAGTGTAACTTAAAAAGCATATAAAAAAAACATAGAATCATGGATGTCCAGTTTTTTGTTCATTAAAAATGTTAGTTTGAAATAGACATTTGTGTTAACAGTTTAGAATGCTTAATTACTTTCAAAATGTTTGTGCTTTTGGAGGAAAACAAAACAAACCTCAAACGGTTTTTCATTGTGTGCAAATTATGTGATTGTAACAACACTTCCAAGCTGTGTATCCTAACAACAACTGTTTGGCTTTTTTTCCTTATAGCATAAGCATCCTTCCCCCAAGAGGCTAAAAAGCCTAAGAATCTATGAATCTCATGTGGGGATTGCTTCCCCAGAAGGGAAAGTAGCATCTTATAAAAACTTCACATACAACGTACTGCCTAGAATAAAGGATCTTGGTAAGTAATAACAGAGATAGTTGCAGAGATGAAACTTTTATGTGCCTATGTTCTTATTAGGAAAGATAATTAGCAAGTGTCTGTAGGTCTTTTGCATTTTCAGATTACATTTACTATAAAAATAGGTCTAGTGCAGCACAAGTTAGGAACAAGTGAAATCTGTGGAGAAGAAACAAAGATAGAAATAGGATATTTGACAGTGTCTCCTATAATATCCTCACAGGAAAGTTCATGAAGTGTGGGTTAAACAAGGGAGGTGGATTGAGAACTGGCTGAATAGCAGAGTTCAGAGGATTGCGATCAGTGGTGCAGAGTCCAGTTGGAGACCTGTAACTAATGGGTGTTTCCCAGAGATCAGTTTTGGGTCTGGTGTTGGTCAACACATTCATTAATTGACTGAGGAGACAGAATATGCCCTCAGCAAGTTTTCTGATGATACAAAACTGGGAAGAGTCGCTGACACACCAGGAGGCTGTGTTGCTGCACAGCAAGACCTGGACAGGCTAGAAAGTTGGATGGTGAGGAACCCAATGAAATTCAACAAGGGCAAGTGCAGGGTCCTGTACCTACCGAGGAATAATACCATACATAGCTACAACTTAAAGGCTCACCTGCTGGCTCACCAGAGAGGTGGTGGAGTTACCTTCTCTGGAGTCATTCAAAATCAACCTGGGTGTGTTTCTCTGAGACCTGTTGTAGGTGAACCTGCTTCGTCAGAGAGGTTGGACTAAATCTCTGAAGGTCCCTTACAAACCTTAAAATTCTGTGATACGTGAATCAAAACCCATTTTTAAGTAAAATATGTTTGCAAAAGCCTTGATAAATGTTGCAGAACAGTTTGCTTTTGGTACGTTATGCTTTCAATTTGAAAAAGGAACTTTTTTTATGAAATTGTTCTCAGAAAATACTGTGTTCTTAGTTGGTTCTACTAATGTAAATCTTAATTCTAAGGAAAGGCAAAGAAATACTTGGATAGAAAGTATTGTCCTTTCTGTTTTCTAGAATGCGTGCTAAACTTTTTATCCCTGAACAGTTGTTATGAAGTATCAGAACATACAGACTTTATATCTTCTTTTAGAATAGAACTTCTAGTGCATTGGAAGGGGATATATAAAACAGCTGGCATGATTATCTCAGAAGCATGACAAAACTGTTCACCTAAATTCCTTTTTGATTATTTTTTTTCCTGTGGTGTTTTTGCACTGTTTCTATAATGGACAATACTAGAACTTGCTGGCTTTTACTGCCCTGTGATGACATATGTTTTGTTACACTCAACTGTAAAATAATCTTGACATCCATGGCTGAGACCTCTGTGGATATGTGCCTTTTGATTTATTTTTTATTTATCAGTGTGCCTAAAGAAGCCATATGTTTTTCTTGTAGGTTTATCTTTAAATCGGTGTTTCACAGAATGTGGCTTTTGCCTTTCAATAAAGTTGAGCTTGAAGGTGAGATAAGGGGGTTTGTGTATTTGGATGTCCCCAACAAAAGGTTTATTTGGATGCCATGTTACATACCTGTGAGTCTTTCCTTACTGATGAAGAATTTCATGCCATCACAGAATTGTCAGAGTTGGAGGGGACCTCTAGAGATCTAGTCCAACTCTGCTGCTGAAGCAGGATTGCCTAAAGGTCATTACTTAAGGCTGCATCCAGGCAGGTCTTGAAGATCTCCAGAGAAGGGGACTCCACAACCTCCCTGGGCCACCTGTTACCCTCACTGTAAAGAAGTTTTTCCTCATATTCAAATGGAACTTCCTATGTACTTAGAAACCTTCCGATTTCAGTTGTTCCAGGATGTGAAGAAGTTTAGTAGAATTAAGAAAGCTTTCTACTTTACCTACAGATTTTTCTTTAGGGAGAACTAATGTAATGAAAAGGCTGGTACACCACAATGTAAAAGCAATATCAAATTTAGGTAGGGCATACAGAAATGGTAGGTAACGTTCATTTTTATTTACTTTAGGTACATAGTGTGGACATTAAGCCTTTTTGGCTTTTAAATGTAGTTTATAAGGTCTTTTAGATATGGGTTTGGAATGTCTTGCTTGCTAGGACACGTTTAAAGACATCAGTATTTCAGAATGCTGAGATATTAATAGTTTGTAGAAATATGTGCATGACAAACAGCAAAATAAACAGCAAGCCAATTGAATGAGATTAATTTGATGCTATGTTTATTTACAGAAGTGCTGTAAATAAGTTCAATGAGCCTGAATTATAAAACATCAATGAATCTGACAAATTGCTGAGCTCATACCAACTGTCTTCTAATAATAACTCTTTTATAGCTGTGAAATGTAAAAACAAAACCAAGAACAATAAAGAAGAAACTAGTATCTTGTCTAAATAAGAGAATGAAATGAAGATTTTGTTTAACCAAGTAAACAGAAGTGGTGGTGGGAGTCTCAACAGTTTGTAGATTAAACCCAAATGTTATTTTTTGCTGATAGTCCTCACTTGTGAGCTATTTGGGGTATGTAATCATTCGTATCAAAGTTAGCTTTAGTTAAGTTGTGTGGTAAGTCCTGTGGCTTCACTGTTTGTGTGTTGTTTTCCCTTTAGATTTTCCTCCCTGAATATTGTACCAAGCTGTTGTGGGTGATACATGAGACAGTGTGTCTCCAAATATGTACTTCTATACTGCTTTGGTTCTTTGGTAAACTAAGAACAAAACCACATTGCTTTTCTGTTTTCTCTTTTAAGAAATACTCTTGTAGAGGGGAAATGTAATCATTTAAGTTGGGAAGAAAGTGTTTGTTGAAGTGGTAAGAAAAGATTCTATAGGACATAAAGTATAATATGTATAGCTAGTGGCTGCCCCAACAGTTCTTGAATGCAAGTGTCAAAAGCGAAGCAAAGGTTCAGTTAAATTAAGATTCTATTTGCGTATAATTTATTACTTTCTTAATCTAGAGAGGTTCGATGCACCTAGTTATACGTAGATCACTTGAAAAATGGACCAATTCATTCTTAATTGTAGTTCATGTAAGTATAAACTATTAGGTAGAATTACTTCTTGAAAGAGACTGAATTTCTAGTTGTTAATCATGAGAATTAGAAGTAGCTAAAATGAGAGAAGAGTGGAATGACTGTTACAGGTGTTGAATCATCTTTTAACTATCCTTAAGGCAGGCCTTTGGTTTGTTTCATTTCCTCTATTTTTGTAGGTTATAACTGTGTCCAGCTG
Source organism: Pedionomus torquatus (assembly GCA_013398155.1). Classification (NCBI taxonomy): domain Eukaryota; kingdom Metazoa; phylum Chordata; class Aves; order Charadriiformes; family Pedionomidae; genus Pedionomus; species Pedionomus torquatus. The sequence continues at coordinate 388,978 of VZRU01011027.1, read as the reverse complement.
ATGGCTATCATGGAGCATGCATACTATGCCAGTTTTGGTTATCAGGTCACAAGCTTCTTCGCAGCATCAAGGTAGGCTTAAGTACTTCATCTTTTTTTCTTGCCTTATTGCCAGTATGTATGTGTCTGCAAGTGTTTAGTGGAAAGGGAAGGTAATGGCTTTTCGGTATTTGCTCTAGCTTTCTCTGAAATCAATTTGGCATAGTGATCAGCTTTTCTATGAAATGCTTTATGTAGGATACAAACAAAAAGGTTATAAGTAACTTCAGCTGTCCTAGCATATTACAGGTAATCCAGCTTCAGGAGCCTTTATGTGTGGGCTTTCTGTTGTAGAACTCTTGGCAGTAACAAACACAATGTGTAAGTCAATCTCTTATAAACACAACTGTATACTACTTGTTCATAATAAACTTGATCAAAATCACGGCTTTGTCCCATGAAAACTTTTTCCCATGCTTGTAGCAGACTGTACTTAGATTTGAAGCCTAGGATGAAAATAGTTTGAAAAATTATTCAGATAATTAAGAAAATTATGATAAACCTTAATGTTGTGATTTTATGGGCTGCATTGTTGTTTTTTTGTTGTTGTTGGGTTTTGGTTTTAATCTTGATGAAGCTCACATGACAACCAGGCTAAATTTAGATAGACAGGGAGTTTTAACTGGGTTAATTAGTTGAAAGAAGGGTGTGTTGGGACACAGGAGACAAACATATTTATTTAAAAATGTGTTGGAAAATAGTGTAGTACCTGAAACAAATGTAAGAAGGACAACAGCAGATAGTGTATTTTTGGGGACTTTCATGAATGTACATTTACTTTTGTAGTCATCATGGATTAATATATTTCAGCAATATATTTTTGTCCCTTAAAAAGTAAGGATAGGTTCAATATCAAATAGAAGCTTTAAGTTATAGCAGTTATCTTTTATACTGAATTTGATTTATTGACAGATTAAGAGTATAATTTGGAACTATTTCTGCAAAATATTGCATGCATGATGTAATTTTATCATTAAAAATTGTTTAATTGTCTATTTGTAATGAGTAGCTATTAAAGAGGCTGAAAATATAACCTGTATGCAACTGGAAGCTAGGTGATAAAGAACTTCTGACTTCGATGTAAGTTTTATGAGTAGTGTTCTGTATTGTCAATTTAAGCTCTGATTATATCACTCATAACACTGCATTTTCATGCTGATAGCCGTTATGGAACTCCAGATGATCTGAAAGAAATGATTGATGTTGCTCACTCAATGGGCATCACTGTTCTGCTGGATGTTGTGCACAGCCATGCATCAAAAAACTCTGAAGATGGCCTCAACAAATTTGATGGTTCAGATTCTTGTTTCTTCCATTCTGGTCATAAAGGAACTCATCAGCTCTGGGACAGCAGGCTCTTTGACTATGCAAAGTGAGTATAAATGTCACTTCAGGTGTGTTAGTGGTAATTATTTCATACCAGTTCCAGTAAAATTATCTATTTGCCAACCTGGAAAAGTCATTTGTGTTGTTCAGTAGATACAATACACTGAGGTTACTTTGCTGCATTTAGCATTTGGTAAATGCTAATTCCTGTACTTCACTAAATACTTAAAATCTAACAGTAAATAATAGTACTTAGGTCTAGATGTTAGTCGTCTATCTGTGGCTACATATGTACATATAATGCATACAATACACATGGTATATAATATAATGTGTTTATAGTTTTAATATTAGTGGATTAAAATAGTCTATGTAGAAACCTATTTTGTAGGAGTATGATATTATATATTATAAAATATATCTGTATTTTCATATTTTATATTGTATTCATATATAAATATGGTATATTTTATATATAATGTATCTGCATATATGAATTTTAATAATCAGAAAAACTGAAGAAAACTTGTAAGCTCTAGTAACTTATTGCCAAACTGTCAGATTGTTGAAATGTAGCAATAGTTTTGGCCCTGGACAACTAACTCCATTCCAAAGAACTTTCAGAGGTCAATCAACAGAAGTACAGAGCAGGGGTCATTTCTGATGGGCAGTTTTAGGAGCCCGGTTTGGGCATACTTGACTAGTATAAATATAGTGTGTGTCAAACCACATGTTAATGCCAGATGATGATTAGGATTTAATATTGTTTACTTTGTATTCTCTGAGCTATTGGGGATAAGGAGATCTATCTTGTATAGTGAATATTTCAGTGGTTTAAATGGAGGAACAGCCACAGATAGCCAGCTTATTTCAGTCTCCTTCTTCCATTTTTCTCATGTTCATTCGTCCCTAAACCACCTTGTTCCCTCACTTTCCTTGTCTTTGGTTCTGCCCCTAAACACCCCACAATAAGTTTTGCACAACCCCACAATCTCCTTAAAGCATTTCTTATTAAATTCTTAATAAATTCCACAAAAGTTTGGGTTTTTTTTTTCTCCCTCTTGAGATGCATAATAATTTTGTCTGCTCTTCTTATCAATTACAAAGTTCTAGTTTAACTCTTTCAAGGTTATGTTTCTGTGGTTTCTCTGGTGGCTCATCACTCAGTGACAGTCGAGTTCTGGTCTCTTGTTAATCTGATGGTTCTTAGGGTTTGTGTGCTGCAAGTTCAATTTACTTTTTCCCCTGGGTTTCTCCCTCACTTCACTGAATTGCCATTAACTTGATATGCTTATATTGCAAATGTCCTTAAACCTTGGATCAGAATTACATATGTTCAGATAGCTGCCAAAAAAGATTTTTGTTCTTGTACTTGTGGGCTGTACTCTTGAGGCTGACAGTTTCTTCACTTATGGGGGTTGTTGCTGCTAAAGAAGGTCACTTTTGCAGAAGTAATGTTACATAGCATAGGTCAACTGGTTAATGGAAAGTCTTGCACAGTAACTCACAATTTCAATTAAACTGAGTGACCATTGTGATAATGACTTATGCACTGTGTTACTTAATAGGATGAGCTGTTCTTTATTTACTTTTTATTTGGAATAATTTAACTGATGAATTCAGGGGACCTTTTTGAATTGTGATGTTAATTGTATCAAATGCAATTTAGTATGTCTAATAACAATTTCCTCTTTGAGTTGTTTCCTATTAATCTTTAAATATTCAAATTCAATTTAAGATCATCTTAAAGCTTTAATATCAATACAGTGGTATTTCACACCTTATTTTATGTCTCTGTGTGATCAACAAGTATGTGATAGCAACTTCTCTAGTGAGAAAATAAATTGAATGCAATTATGGACTTTTTTCTGTTCCAAGCAGAGGCAGGTTCTTATTGGGAAAGAAAGTGGTGCTGATGTTTAGTATTTTCCAAGGATTTGTAAATTAAAGAAGCAGCAGGCTGCTTGCTAGGTGGCATTTGGCAATATTAAGCATTTATTCAGAACTAAAGAACTTCCTCCATGGGTCGGTTTGGTCAGTGATAGGTGCCTGTACTCATTAGGGATGGACACGGTTGCATAATTACTTTTCATGCTATGTGATCAAAATAGATGCCAGACGGAATGCTCAAAAGGGTGAGGGGAAAGAGCTGTGAGGGGGACAGAAGAGATTAGCAAATAGCAGTGACCAGAGAAATCTAATCCATGCTCTACTGATGAGTAAAAATAATGATCTGAATGACTGAGGGTCCCGCATACATCATTCCCCATGCCCCTGCCCTCTAGTGAAATGCAAAACCAAATTTGGATTTCCTTTTTTAAACCTTTTAGAGAATGCCTCCCTCCCCTTTAAGCACAGGAAGTTGTGCAGTGAACTGGTGTTAGTCATTAATAGCTTCTTTAGTCCCAAGATCTGAAATACTAGATGTTCTATGTGTCTGTGTTGTAAAATTTTAGGGCTTAAAAGACATAGCAATCACATTTAGTCTAAATTGCTCAAAACTCATTAAAAACTGGATTGGGGTTTTCTTCCTGTTTTTTGTATGTAAAGGTCGCAGAAAAACCTGGGAAAGAATTAGTACTGACATTTTATTGAAAATGTTCTGTTTTTTTTCCATTTTAGCTTTACTGATATACCAGCTAATTTCCATACCAGTTAAAGAGCAGCTCTAGTCTGAAAGACTATCTGAGAGAGACTCAAGTTGTGTGTGTATGTTCAAAGTTTGCTGAAAATAATTGACACCAAACACAATCTATTAATGGTATACAGAAAAGCTTGCTTTCTGAGACAAATCTCTTCAGGTAGTACAGCCTTCACTCCTGTACAGTGCTTGTACTAAATCCCTTTCCTTCTGTAGTATGAAGAACTGTTAATTCTACAGGTACTTAAACATCAAATACAAAGAATGTTTAATTTACTTCGGAATTGAGAGAAACTAATTCTCTGCCATGAAAGAGATTAAGAAGCGATTGCTTTATCAGTTTAGTCAGCCTACATTTTTTTTGAAAGCCAAGATGTAAGTAAATTTGTCTCACAGCATTCACAAGATTATTCAGTTGTCTGGGAAAGGGGAGTGTGAATACTTGCTATAACAGAAGGTGGTAAAAAGATCTATATCCACGCAAAAAAAAGGACTATATCCATGGTGTGTTTTAAACTATATTTTTAGTAATGTTCATGTAAGTAGAGAGTTAGTCCAAGAAAAGCAGTAGTAAAACTATTGAAAGAACAACCTGGATGTTGTACCTTGTGTCGTAGTGCAACTTAAGAGAATGGTGTGTTTTGTATTGTGGATGTTGAGACAATGCTTAATAAGTAGTGGAATTATATTATTTTTTTATCTATGTTTGTACAAGTGTTACATAAACTGGACTTCTTGGTAAATTGCAAACAGCAGCTTAATTTTGATGTTCAAGGTGGTGTCCCAGGAGAATAAAACCTCAATTCAGTAAAAGGAGAATTTGGAGGCAAAATACCTGGATAAGTAAAAGAATATTGTCTGCTTAACCTCTATAAAGAAAAATGTTATAAATTCTGTGTAAAAAAAAAATAAAATAAAAAAATTGAGAAATAAATTTCCACTTTTATATTTTTGGCACTTCTGGGCACTTCTTTCTTAAATGTGTTATTAATGACTTATCTTCTCCTTCATTTCTATCCCTTCCCGGTTGTCCCTGTATATGTCCCCTCAGAAACCAACCCAAAAAAAACAGAACTACAAAGCTTGACTAAAGATTACAGTTTATTTTAATAATACATTTTAAAAACAAAATTTTATGTCTCTTGTCTTGCTTCCTGTTAAAAAGATGGCTTTCCTGCTGATGAATTAATGAAAGGGAAATGCTGTAAGGTAAAAGGGATGTCACAGGCTCTGGACCTGTAGTCTAGCTGGCTCTGTCTGGGTAATTTTGTGATAAATTAGGTACCTTGTCTCTATTGTGATCCTGTGTAAGATATTTCACTCAAAATACATGTAAACACCCTCCCATCTTAAGTAAGGATTCTGTTTGTAATTAATTTAGCACAAGCTAAGTATAACAATTTTTCCTTTCTAAAATCATATTCAAAGATTATTCAGCTGCCAAGTTCATTAGAAATTATGCTGTAAACCCTGGAGACCAGGTGGAATCACAACTAAAGTGGTTGATCGTGTTTTGATTTAAATTCATTTCTCCACATAGCAGATGTGTTGAAAATATTAATCAGGGAAGAAAATTTAAAAAGAATTGAAAACTAGATATTACCTAACAAAGATAAGTAGTTAGAGTTTGGGGTTTTTGTGGGTNGTTTTTGGGTTTTTTTTTTTTTTTTTTTTTTTCCTCCAAGCACTACATAATTAAAATGTATAAATAATGCTGCCTTTCTAGGCTTATTGAGACCTGAGATATTTGAGAGTTTCAGTTTTTAAGGTTCTGTATTCATTTTTTCTCATTGGGCTTTATTGGATTGTACACTTTCTTAATCCAGTTCTAAGGGACAATAGATATAATGATATATTTCTGTGAGCCTTTAAGAATATTGGCAGACTTTCAACTTGGCAGAAATCATGTGATAGTGTTAAGTTTTGTAGTTTTGTGTTTGATCTGTGGGGTTTTTTTTTAATACCGTGACCCTTTTTACCTGAGGGCTTAGATAAAATTTTAAGTTCTTCGGCAATCAAGGGGAAGATTTTGGCACAAAAGTCAGAGGTTGAATTAAATTATAGTTTTAATTCAAAGTTCTGCTTCCTTTGATGCAGCAGTATGATCAGCGGAAGATGATGTTTGTTACAAGGTTCTGGGGCCAGCAGACCTTCACGCCATCTCTTTTGAGGTCCTGTTTTCAGTGTAGGCTGTTTTTTTGTCCCCCCCCGTCCCAAGTGGATTTTGTATGTCTGTGCTTTCATTTTACTGTGAATGCACCAGATCATAACTAGCAGGAATCCTTTGGCTTGTCCTACAGTTTTTTTGGGTTTTTTTTCTTGTTTGTATTTGTTGGTGATACTCTGTCTTTGGAGTTAAGGCTTGTAAGTATTGTAACAGAAGTTGAGTTTACTTAACTGAGTCATGTAATGCCTTATTTTCTTTATTCTTTGCTTCATCCTTCAGTTTTATGAAGTCTCAAGTGACAACCATGCCAAATGTGCTTTGAAATGCTGTAGGTAGGGTTCGGAGTATAAACACTGTGTCCCACAAGCCACAATTTACATCACGACAACAGATGACATGCTGGTCCCCTGCTGCCTAACCAGATGCTCTCTCTAGCTCAGTCTTCTGAACTGTTGGTGGAACAGCTGATCATGGCTCAGTGTGCTACACTTTTTTTCCTTTTTTCTTAAAGTGAGTTATAAACTACTATAGTTCAGAAACAGCTTATAGCCCTGTTGTCAGTGCAGCAGAAATAGGGCAGCTGTCAGGTGCCGAAGTGTGTGTTTTAGGTCTGGTTTAGATGGGCTGTCCTCCAGCTGCTTTTCCAGAGTGATGTGGGTGACCTGAAACTTCTCTTACCTGCATGATGCTGGGCCACAGGGTGGGGATCTCAAGTGCGCTCTCTCATCTAAAATGGCACAGTACATCTATGTTTGGATGCTGAGATGATGGCCTCTGCTGCCACCCTGTATTTAAATCCCACAGAAACTTAATGCTGTATTTTGTAGGCAAAAAAAGGTCTGCTGATGGAAATAAATACTAATGTACTTCACTTAGGATCTGACTCCTTAAAGGCATGCTGATCTTCTAACATCTTCAGCAGCCTCTGTTAAGATCAGTATTTAATTTTTCCTTAAATGCCTGTTCTTTATCTGAATTTTGTTTTCCTTTCTTCTTAGTGCCAACTTCCCTGATCTTTATCTGCGACTAGTGTAATATTATTAGTAGGTGGAATGAATTGGGAAATATGTCTTTCAGAGATTAGTGTTTGGTTTGTAAGGATACCTGTCTGGGCTCATGCTTCTCTTAACATAGCTGCTTGAGAAATTTTTGGGGCTTAAGTAGTCGACAGTGCAATGTTGAGCTCTTCTATACATCTGCAGATGCAAACACTTGTAGCTTTATGTGGGAGCCTCACCATCATTTGTAGCAGCTTTCAGGAAGGAATGTATGCACTTGCAGACTTAGCTTTTTAAATTGATGTAAGTTGATGCTTTATAGAGTACTACAGCATTAAAAATGATGGTTTCCTTGCCTTAATGCGCTTAAGGAAAGTTGGCATGTCAGCATGAGATACAAAATGCAGAAATGTGTGTTCTTATCATCCATCTCAGGATGGCTTTAGTTATGCAGGCTTTACAGAGTGCCAAGTGGGTATATTTCACTGCAAACTATTACTTAGTAGTTAACATGCTTAAAGAATTATTAGGATTTAAAAACTGCTAGTACACTCCTACCTGAAGAGTCTGTGCTGGCCAGACAGGCATTGGTCAGATGGGAGAGAACGTACTTTCTCTACTATGTACTTTCTCTACTACGTACTCTAGCAGACCCTTGATGGTGCTGGGTTAGCTTCTTCAGACTCTGTATTGTTTTCATTTACAGTTTTGCAGATTTCAGTCTCCTTCCTTTTGGATCTTTGAGCTACTAACAAACCTGTCTTTGTAACTCTGTTTTTCATCACTTGCATAGCTATAAGGACTTTGTTGCAGCTTTCTATCAATGAAGCAATTTCCTTAGAAGTTTAAGCTGTGCGGTTTTTGGGACACAGTTGATCCCCCAGTCAGGAGGGAAGGGGAAAATTACTGAAGAATGAATGTATCATATGCAAGAGAGTTTACTTCCCAGAGTGTAGGTGTAGTCACTGAACTGTCCTGTTCTAAAACCTCCTAGGATGTAGTCAGGTACAGGTGATGTTCTTCTAGCTGTGCTTATGCAGTAGTAATGACATCCAGGGGCAGGTCATGTTTATCACAAATTTGTATTCACTGAGGAGATAATGTAGTGATGAAAATAAAGATTAAAGATAATGTAGTGATAGTTGATCTTAGATTATCAGTCATTTGATGGTTTCTTTGGTGCATTGTAGATTGTAGGGTAATTACAGTAGGAACACAGATGTAAGTTGTGTTTCATGATGTAAAACCTTTAGCTATGCTGATTTTAATTAATTTCCTGCCAGTCTTCCTTCTCTAAATTAAGGCAGGAAAGCTCTGGGTTTAGAGGTCCCCATAATATGCATTGGAATTGGATTTGGCTGGCAAAGATTGTTTTTTTGACAACTGTTTTGAGAAAGCACTGCTTGCAATGAGATACTTCCCCCCCACACCCCCACCCCTGCCCCAAGCTCATAAATAGAATTATTTGGATTACAGGTTTGTTTTGCCAAAACACTTGCCTGCATATGTCCTTAGCAATCTGCTTCTGATAGAAGGACTTTGAGGGTGACTGTAAAGGCACAAAAATACTTTATAAAACTGAAGCCTCCAGACCTTTCCCTGTCTGTGAAAATCTCTTTGTGTTTCCTCTTCCTTTTAGTAACCATTACGAATGTTTGCTAGTGACCACTTTCAAGTATGGGAACATAGCAGTTAATAAATTGCTTTTCTTGAAGGGAGAGCTGGAAGCATTGGCAGAAGGGAATGATATATTGGAACTTACTGTAGTGTAATCAAAATGATTAAAGCAATAGTACCAAAAAAATAGTTCCAGCCATGAGCATATGAGTTATAGTATATGCAGTCTAGACCTGCTGTAAAGTTGCTTTACTTTCTTTTTAATTAAACGTTCATCTGGAAGCTTAATTGTTCCACTACACTGTACTTAGATTGATAGACTAGGAGGCTTTAAATCCATGGGTGCTCTGAAACTTGGAGCATCACCTAAGAATATGTGTAACTTTCTTTGAAGTTTCCTGAACCTCCAACACAGAAATCACAGATTTGTGCAAAGTTTCTAAAATATAGCTGCACAAAAAGTGGCATAGTAATAAAGCAATGTATTGATACATGAAGAAAAGGCACACTGAAAAATTTAAGCCAATTTATCCTAATTTTTGTCAGCATATTTTGAAATATAGAGGTCCATACTTGTAGCCAATTAAATTCAATCATATCTTGAATAGACACAGTCACTCTTACCTGAAGTTGATTATGGTATTTCAATAAAGATCTAAAATTAGATGAAATTCAACACACAGCAGAGAATAATTCCTCATCAGCCTAAATGCAATAATGATCTTGCATTTAGTAATCCACACTTAAATCAACAACTTTCACAGCATTCTTACATGACTTACTGTAGCACTTCTGAGCACTATCTGTTGTGAATAGAAGATTGTGTGCAGAAAATGGTGACAGCTGTATAAATTAGAAATGAGAGAGAAGTTATGAAGAAAATCTGCAAATGAAATGTGGAATGTTGGATTTCTTCTCACAGGGTTTCAACCAAAGTAGTTCTAGGCTGGAGAAAAATTAGGCATTGTACTGTTCATGGTAGGGAAAGAAGATAGAATCATTAAGACAATTGTCACTTTTTTTTTTTTTTATATTTTTATTCTAGTGTTTATATGTTGGATAACATGCAGATCCACTCAAAATCCTTGGAAGGCTCGTTGGAGAGAGAGAAAGAAAATTGGTAATAACAAGGGCCAAAACAATTAACATCCAGATCTGCAAAGTAGAAAAGAATAAACTATTAAAATGCTGTATGCATTTCTAAGAGGCAGTAGTACGTTTGTGGCCAACAGATCAGAAATGGTCCGCACATAATCATGTTGACTTGCTATATTACTTTTGGCTTTGAAAAGAATGCTGTGTTTTCTCAGACAGTCCATTTCATGAAGTAGCATGAAGACTTAAGTTCCTGTCTCTAGAAGTTGCTTGAAACTGAACATAGAGATCAGTGCATCCAACAGAGCTGGCCAAGTTACTGCTTCATGTGGTAGCTGTCTCTGTCCTATAGCTATGAAAGCAAATTATTTCTGAGCTGTATCCACTGGCTGATACTGTTTTGCATGGGACTGTGTTGGTAGTTCTATGCTAAAATTTAGCAAGGATTTATATGGACTCTGTCAGTTTTATATGGGTGTTCTTTTTAGGGTTATTTAAATACCAAAATTACTTTTACTTTGAAATAAATGTGCTTTTGAGATAATTTTTGTAGGTATGAACTCTAATAAATTTTATTTGTGAAATTGCAAGGAACATACAGAAACTGGTTCTGTTGTGATCATGTTATAGTGGCAGTTGATGGACTGGGAGTAGCTTTGGCTGATTTTTCCTTTCTCTTCTAGGTTCTGTTCTGTGATATTACAGGACAAGTCTGAAGAACTGAAACAGTGTATCATGTCAAATATGTCTTAATGAATGAGGAAAAATGTAATATGAAAAGCTCTGTCTCTGGGAACAGACTGAATTGGTCTAAACCATGTTTGGAAAAAAATAATGGGTTTTTTTTGTTTTGTTTTGTTTTGTTTTTTAAAAAAAAACAACATAATACACCAAATTTGTTTGGCTATCTTTCCCATGCATTTGTTTTGGCCAGTTCCTTCTAAGGAATTAACTTTATAGAGTTTTTTATAGTTTGCCATGGGTATTGCAATAAGATATATTTGTCCTGGTTTCTTTTTGTATTCCTTCTTTGATAAGGAGACTAACTCTTTACCCAGTATTTTTACATATTTATATTACAGAATCATAGAATGGTAGGAATTGGAAAGGATCTTTGGAGATCATATAATCCTGCCAAAGCAAGTTTACCTAGAGCAGACTGGGCAGGAAAGCATGCAGGCGGGTTTTGAATATCTCTGGAGAAGTAGAGCTGCAACCTCTCTGGGCAGCCTGTTCTGGTGCTTGGTGCTATTACCCTCAAAAGTCCCTTGAGATCTCTTGAGTAATTGCATAAAGCTATTTAGAAAAAAAAAATTCATTGCCATAGAGATGACAATTACTACTTTAAATAGTTGACACAAATGCTTTTTCTAAGTTATTTTTCTATGGTTTACTTCATGCGTTCAGTTGGGCGTGAAGGAAGTAAGTGTAAAAGTAATACCCTATAAACCTTACTGCTCTTGATTTCTTTAGTCTCATTGTCATTTGGTAAGAGTACTTTCAAATAGATACATAGAATCATAGAATGGTTAGAGTTGGAAGGGACCTTAAAGATCATCGAGTTCCAACCCCCCTGTCATGGGCAGGGACAACTTCTGCTAGACAAGGTTGCTCGAGGCCCCATCCAACCTGGCCTTAAACACTCCCAGGGATGGGGCATCCACAACTTCTCTGGGCAACCTATTCCAGTGCTTCAAAACCCTCACAGTAAAGAATTTCTTTCTAGTATCTAATCTAAATCTTCCCTCTTCCAGTTTAAAACCATTACCCCTTGTCCTATCACTACACTTCCTGACAAAGAGTCCTTCTCCTGCTCTCCTGTAGGCTCCCTTCAGATACTGGAAGGCTGCTAGGAGGTCTCCCCAGAGCCTTGTCTTCTCCAGGCTGAACAGCCCAAGCTCCCTCAGCCTGTCCTCGTAGGAGAGGTGCTCCATCCCTCTGATAATCTTTGTGTCCCTCTGCTGGAACCGTTCCAACAGTTCTATGTCCTTTCTAAGTTGAGGACTCCAGAGCTGGACACAATATTCTAGGTGGGGTCTCATATGTATAAATAAATTTGTATTTACAAAGGTATACATACAAATATTTGTATGTACAAGTATTTGTACGTAGATATGTACAATTAAATACAAGAAGGAAAAAATACACCCATATAACAAGTCACTCTATGACCTTGAGTAATTTTCTTCTATAGGAGACATTTCAGTCATTTAAAAAATTGATGAGAATGAAGTTCTATGGGAAATTATTAAGTGTAAATATTTGGGGGGTATTTATATGGAATATATTTAGTCGTTGCCTTAATACTGTTTAAGTTATTGTATATATCTGAGGGCTTCATAGTCAAGAATGCTCTTTGCTGTCTTTATTCTTATGCTGTCTGGCTGTTTGCACTTTTCCAATTAAATAAACACACTAGATCATCTCTTTCTGGAGGGATTTATATAAACACCATAGAATTTGTCACTTGATGATGTGGGATGAAGCCTTGTTCTCCTTGCTTTCCCTTTCCTTTCTCCTCACCTTTTCCCCTGAAGGAAAACCAAAGGGAAGAGAAGATGTAAGGTTTTGGTTTTGTTTATTCTGAGGCCACATTAGTCAGAATGGTAAACAGAACAATAAATAATTGTTCCTGCAAAGGAAACTTTTACATATGCTTCATTACTTCATGTACCAAGGCTGTCTAAAAGAATGACTGTCTTCTGCAGTTATAAAAGTTTGACTCATAGCTGTGATTAAACACTTCTTACTCTGAGTTATGTAATACAGAATTGATGGCTCTCTTTTTTTTTAATTCATTTAGCTTTAAATTGATTATTTGGACATCCATAAACAAGTTCCTAAAGTTGATGTTTAAATTAGGGAAATAAACAGCATAAGTTTTCAAATTGCTAAACATACAGTTGGTCTTATTGGACAATAAGGATAGGTGAAATTCCATTTTTGTTGTTGAAATTTAGCTTTTTGCACTAGGTTCCCTAGATACTTTTTGTGTTCAAAGAACTGGTGAATCTGAGTAATCAAACTGCCAAACACTGGACTAAAACAATGAAATCCCAAAAAATTTCCACTGTTTTCTTCCCCTGCCTTCTGGTTTGAGTGTTCAGTGTATATCACTATTTAGGCTTTTTTTCACTAGTGTGTAATCTGGAAATCTGAATTTCTCTTCCTTCAAAGTGGAAATAAATACTAGAACCAAAGTCTAAATAGTAATTGGGGGTTTGTGACCATTCTGGAGTTGATGCTTAAATCCTAGAAGTTATTTACAAAGTGAGTGCTTTTTGGAGAAGTAGTCAACTATCAAGCACTGAAATCAACATTATCTATGTTTTTGGGCTTCCTTTGCCACTACTTTCTTGGATAGGGGCATTGGAAAAGATGAAAATCTACTTTATTTTATAAAAAATTACAAGATAATTATTCTGGCATTGGATTAATTGGGGAGGAAACTGAAAGTCTATCAGGAAATGGATTGATGGAAACAACTTTGAGCTGGATGTTCTTTCTTATACCTATCTGACATTGGTTAATGAAGCTAGTGGCTTATAGAAAGTAGTATGAAATAACACTTATAAACTAATTGTGTACTGGAAAGAATGGATGTTTTGCAGGTTGCATCTACAAGTGCTCTTAGCACACCACCATCATCATCCAAATTTAGCAAAAGAAAAGATTTGATTAGAAAGGATGTCTTCACTGAGTGCAAGGTATGAGAAGAATATTCAAAAAGATTTCAGAGAATCTTAGCATTAGTTTTCTTTGTATTTTATCCTGACATAGACAACAAAATTAGTTTTTTTTTTCACGAGCTTATGAAGTTTCCACTTAAGAATTGTATTTTAATCATAAGTTACTGTCACTCTGCTACCTCTTAAGCCAGGATTAGGTGCACTGTAAAATATGGTCTAAAATAGGAGATAGTTATTATAGGAACAGTTGCTTTCATTTTAGGTGATGGTCATGGACTTATATGGAAAAACCTTACTGTTAAAAGACGGTCCCCATCCAGAGGAATCTTGACAGGCTGGGGGAGTGGGTCCATATGAAACTTAGGAGGTTCAAGAAGGCCAAGTGCAAGGTCCTGCACCTCGGTTGGGGTCTTAGGACAGGCTGGGGGATTGAGAGAAGCCCTGCTGAGAAGGGCTTGGGAACACTTCTGGATGGAAATTTGGACATGGACTGGCAATGTGTACTTGCAGCCTGGAAAGCCAACCAAATCCTGGTGTGCATCAAAACAAGTGTGGCCAGCAGATCAAGGGAGGTGATTCCCTCCACTTGCTCTGCTCTTGTGAGATCCCACGTGGAGTACTGTGTCCAGCTTGTGGGCACAATGAAGGTGGGCTTAAGAGACTTGGGGTTGTTCAGCCTAGGGGAAGAGGAGGCTCTGGGGGAGACCTTATTGTGGCTTTTCAATACTTCAAAGGGGCTTATAAGGAAGACTGAGAAGAAACTTTTTACTAAGGCCTGTAGAGACGGGACAAGGGGAAATGACCTTAAACTGACAGTAGATACAGATTGAATGTAAGGATGATGAACATAAGTTATGATGAGGGTGGTGAGGTACTGAACAGATTGGCAAGAGCAGTTGGTGGATGCCTCATTATCCCAAGTGGTCAAGGTCAGCTTAGATGGGGCTTTGAGCAACCTGGTCTAGTGAAAAACTTCCAACTTCTGTGGCAGTGGTGCTGAAACTGCTCGATCATTAAGTTCCCTTCCAACCCAAACCTTTCTGTGGTTAACGTACAAGTTCTAATGTACTACTCAGACAGTGTCAGCAATATAACTTGATTTTAAAACTATCAAAAGATACTGTTGTCTTGCCTTGTGAATTCCCCCTTCTGTGTTGACTTGAAAACATATGGTAGTCAAAGCTTTTTTGGAGTGTGGAAGAGTATTTTGTTTTAAAATTTTCCAATTGAGCTGTGGACAGTAGTATATGCTTTTCGTTATTTGTATCCAGTGTAAGGACCATGATTGTTCTAACTTTAAATATTTTCAAGATACCATCTGAGTTTTACATTTCACAATTTAATTTCCATGGACTAGTGGGAGTACAACTGATGACATTTGGCACAGTATTTTTCCCACATGTCTTTGGAACAGAAATATTTGGTCACTATAGAAAAATACCACATATGTTAAAACACATATTCAGGTCACAAAAGGTTGAAAATAGGTGCTTAATTTAAAATAGAATCATAAATGAAGTATAGTGGTGAATCAATACAAAAATTACATTGCAGCTATTTTTGTCAAAGGCAGTTCAAATAATAATCTTGCTACATATATACTAAACAAAAGTTATGGTAACAGTCTGTTGCAAATTGTTCTTGTGCTAGTGTTCATGAAGTAGAAATCAGATAGTTGAAACAATAGTATCTAGCAAGAAATTGAGATTTAAAAAGTAAGTATCTTTGAATATAAGCCAGATTTTCAGTTCTTAAATGAAAAATTATTTATGAAACATACAGAAAGTAGTACATTTGCAACTTCTTAACTGTATTGACACAGCGTAAGATGAGCTAATATCTTTAATTACATTCCTGAAGAATATTACTTTAAAAAGTGCAAGAAATAGAGAAGTATTTGCTTAAGAATGGATTCCTATGTAATATGAACCCTGTACTTCAGATCTCCTGTGCTGTTCTGTGCAAATGCAGCAGCTTTGCATTTTGTGCTTGCTGAAAGATAATAGGGACTGATGCATGCATATATCAGTTTTGCCAGATCACTGCTTACCTCTGCAGTCATTTCCTGAATCTCATGCTAGGGATGAGATAAGGCAATCTTTAGGTTCTCTGAGACTTCCACTGGAATTCTTCTTTTTCTGTGAATGTAGTGATTCATTTTATAAACTTTTCTGCCCTTCATGCTGTCTGTCACGTAACTGAGCAGTGCCGGAAATAACATTTTTGGACTGTATCCAGAGCAATTGTTTATGCTGAGGATAAAATCTGGAAGTGCGAGGGGAAGTAATCTAAGCTTTGTATTAGTTAATATTAGTATAAAGAGTGAACTTTCCTTACCCTCTGCTTTCCCAGGGGAGGAAATCAGTAAATTACCATTCAGGACACAGAGTCAGAAGCCTCCAGATATGTCTGTACTGTATTATGACTGATAATTAATTTTATGCATCTTAAACTTCTTTTTTTTTCCTCCCTTTACAGATTTTGCATTGCTGCAAACATTGCTGCTCTCCTTCCAGGAAAGGAAGGATAGACTTTTGGTCAATAAAACAGAGACAGGCAACTGAGACCTCTGGTCTCTGAGATACTGAAGTAAAAGAATATTCAGATAATATATTCTTTGTAGTAGAAGTCCTAGGGTGGTAAAAAGCAAGAGTTGCCCCCTTTTTAGGTTTCTCTATGTGATCATAACTAGTCCTTATGAGGTTGGTTTTGCTATGTAAAAAATAAATAATGATTTAAAAAGTAGCTGAACCATTCATTGCTTGAGGATTAATGCTTTTATTTGGTATTTTCAAGACAGTAAGCTATTTAAAAAAGAAGAAAGCTAACCTGCAGTAGCATATGCACACTTAATGGTAGATTGGTAAGGTTTTGTTAGTGGGTTCTGGTATGAATGAACTTGAGTCCTGCTGTTAGCACTTTCACAACTATGGTTCCCTGTCATCTGCAAACAGAAAAGACTTCTCAATCGTTAGTACACTCAACTTTTGGAAAACCATATATTTGATGTTATGTTTTTATTAATGCTGGAATTTTCTCAAGGACAAAAGTCTGATCATCTTGCTTCAATTTGTTTAATGCTTTTTGTTGGGAGTTTTTAAAATGTTCTTTTATGAAGAACTTTAATTCTTTGCTACTTAAATTCCTGTTGCTACTTATTAGCACTAGAAAAACCGAAATTTCCACTTGAGTTGAAATGAAAACAACTTGCATTTTCATCTGGAAGGTACAGGCATAATACAAATGTTTTAAACATTTTTGTGTTTGTGCACTTGTTTTAAGGCTAGCATTCTTAAACTTTGTGTTCATGACAGCAGAGAGAAAGGCTAGTGCTTTGTCAGCAGTAGCTTTGGTTGCTGCATATTTGAGGGAGGGAATGTACACAAAATCCTACCTTGACTTGGATGGAGGCCACAACAGTGTTTCTCAGCTATGACTAAACTAAATGGTTGCAGGAGACAGCCGTCTTTCTGTTTAGCTCTTCAGACAGAAGGCTGGAAGAAGTTAGGTAGGAAATGTTGAGGGGAATCAATGAACCAGACACTTTGTCAGTGTCCTTTTCAAGTCACTTGTGTGAGTCTCGATTTGGGAAACAGTATTTTAAAGTAATAATTGGAATTAGGTTTATAGAAAACACTGTTTCAGGCTTTTAGCAATATGGTTTTGAGAAAAATTTGCCAGGTATTTAATGTTTTGTCACCGCTAATGGAATGAACTGATTGAGAGTGTAATTTTGGTTTCCTGTATAGGGAATATAGAAAGTCAAGCATAATTGTTTTCTACTACATGTGTGTATAATAGCACACTATTTCAGGGGAGAAAAAAACATTTCACAACAAAGTAGTTAAGCATCTCTTGAAGTTCGATTTTTTTTTTTTTTTATTATTATTATTATTCACTGCCACCCCTTCCCCCCGGTTTCCTCCTCCTGATGCCATTTTGTGGTAAAAGTTGAGAATGAGTTTGAGTATGACCATGAGTTACCTGATGTGTAATAGTTGGCTATTTCTACCCAACACTTGAACTTAATTTGCAAGCAAACCCCGTATTGAAGAATAGACTACTCTGAAATGTTTAAGATCTCAGTTCAATTATGGAAGTCACAAACTGCAATGAATTGTATGCAAAATCCTGATTTTAATTTTAAAACTAATTGTAAAAGTGTTGTGATTTAGTTGCATGTTGCAGAGCAACAAATTGTTTCCTTGATTATGTCACCAAACAAATTTAATTCTTCCTAAGAACTTTATTTGGAGTTAAAATAATAGAAAATGTTGTCAGATATTTTTATTTTAATATTATATCCTTGAGTGGAACTTGAGTGCTAACTTTATCCAAATTGTAGCTGAAATAACGTATCGACACTTTAAAGGGGTTTCTAATTTTAGTTTTGAGACATTCTGTATTTGAAAATGTGTGTCCTGGAGACCATTCAATCTGCAAGTAATGGTCTTCAGTACTTTTTTTTTCTATTTACTTAAGGAAGCTCTTTGAGCAAAAACCATCAAGAATATTAAATTTCATTACAATAAGTACATACCTGCTTTGCCTCCAAGGCTGCTGTTATATTCACATTTTTCAGGACATAACCTTTACTAAGTAATACTTGAGTTACTGATCCCATTTTTAGGGCAAATAACTGAATGTTTTATTTGATATTATTTAGTTTACTCCCATGAAGTGTAGATAGGACTAACCTGAAAATTTTGAGTCTGGAATGCTGTGCTGCTTAGCAGAGTGGTTAATAGACTTATATATAGTCCATAGTTCCTTTGAGGAGAAAATTTGCCTTTTTGTGCAAGTGGCATTTCAGTAAAGTCATGTGAATATATTCATAAACATGTTTAAGTCATTTGCAAAATCCAGCCTAGATAGTTACTGCAGAATTGACATGCTAAATTGAAATCATGGATCTCTCCAAAACATCAACTTTTAAGCACTTGAAAATGGGTAAATTCAGAAGAGAAAATGATTTCCTGACCCATGCATCAGAGTCTTGCTTTTTGCTTGGTTGGGTCCAGGGCTGATACTTGCATGTGAAAAAGCAAATTTTCTTTGGCAAAGCTTCTTAACAGTTTTCAGATAGCTGTAACTTATTCTTGGTGTGTGTGTATGGTGGGTATAGCTTTTCTGATCTGGAATTAGATGGACAGACAACCAGCATTTTGGTATAGTTACCCTCTTATTTTTTTTTTTTTTTTTCTCCCTAGACAAAATGTTAGACTATCACTGTTTACATAGCACATATTCAGTTACCCGAATTTAACTGTGTATTGTATCATCTGTGCCAATAGCTCCTGAAGGACCTCACTGCATAATGCTGCTTTGTGTGCCAATAGATGAAGCAGAATTTTGAAAGGAAAAAAGAAAAATTTTCTTGAGGACTTCAGATCTACTGCTGGTACTTGAATACAGGATTTGTCTAGTTCTGAGAAATTATTTTCCTAAGTAATTACTGAATATGAATCAAGTACAATATTTAGTATTTTATATTTATTCACATTTTTCAGTATACCAATGAATCTCGCAAAAATCATTATATAATAACCAGTTCTGCTTATTAGACTTTTTATAAAAAACACATCAGTATAAACATACATAGATATTTGTCAGTGGCTTCTATAGAATTGAAGTTTTCCTCATGAAAAGGGTCAAATCCTGTTGCAATCCTGTATGCAGTTAATTTACCAGTACTAACTTTTATGCTGCCTGATAGAAACCAGTATGATTTGGTTTGTGAAAGGACTGCAGATCTTCACAGAAAAAATGCTTCCAAATTTGAAAATTAACCCTTCTTTCACTTTGACTTCTAATGAATTTTGTAATATGACTTGAATAATTAAGCGCTGTTTTCCTAAAGACTGGCCTTCAGGTTTTGAAATGCTTCTGAGCTTTTCCATTTTAATGGAGGGAATGGGATGCTAATGCTTAAGCAAAGACACCTTCTGCAGCAAGTATTGATAAAAGTATCCATTATTCTTAACTGTTGCAGGAAACCTTTAGTCTTTCAGCTCTTAACTTAATATGGTCTTGTAATAATGTAATATCATTGGCTTTCTAATTATGACGGCATAAATAAATAAATTCCAATTTCTGTGGCTAAGAATAAAACTTATTTCTGGATTTAGATGTGCTCAGGTTGTGTTCACTGTTCATTAACTCTTAATGCAAGATTCCAGTGTTCCTCCAGCACATATTTCTAAATAACGGAGGATCTCAACTGCCTCTTTACTTACTGCTCATGACAGTGAGGCACTAGTCATCTATTGGGGTATATTTTTAAGCATTTTTACCTCCTATACAGTCCAACTTAATGGAATAATGTCTTTTAAAAATAAAGAAAGCATTTTCTCCTACCAATCCTTTCCAAAGATTTGTAATTTCTGTAATAGTACTCGAAACAGCTGAGAGCAAGTGGCGTCTTTCATTCCTATAGCCATTTCTCATCTTAATTTGATATAATTCTTCCTATAACTGAGAGGCATTTAAGTAGTTGTGAGAAGTATGTGCCTGAAAACTGTTGTGTTCAAGATGACCTGATACATCCTGGAATGTGGAAAGAAAAAGCTTGACTTCTTCAAAGATGTGACTGGTTTACCCACATCTTGTAATGTTTACAACTACCTTCTCCTGTCTATTTCTTGTTTCTTAGAAAACTGAGTTTGTTTACCCTAATGTCAAGCCATTTGGAAGCTCCACCCTTCTGGGAATCAATTGTGTAGTGGCAACTAATGCTTGGGAAAACTGCTTGAGCAGTTCATCACTTCAACTCCTAGGGGAAAACTGGTATCAGGGACCATTACTAGCTTTAAGCACCCTTTATGTTGAAAACAAAAGCAAAGCAAAAAGCCCTGACCTTTTGCGTTTCTGTGCAGAGGGATCTGTACTTCCTAGTGGAAATTGTTGTCAAAAGTGATACCAGTCACTGCATGTCTGGAGGTTTCATAGACATTTATCTGAGCAAGTGCTGTGTTTTGCTGTCCCCGCTGCTCTTCTCACAGCTGGTAGACTCAATGTCAGGGTTGATACTCAAATACCTAACCAGAAACAGAATGAGAGGGACTGTTAACAGGTCACATCTGCTTTGTGTGACACTGTCACCTGTCTGCGACGAGATAAATTAGGAATGGTGTGTCTTCCTGTAGGTCTTCACTTTAAGTCCATCAGGGCTGGTTAGCTGCCTTTTTTTTTTTTTTTTTTTTTTTTTTTTTTTTTTTTTCATTTTCTCTTCAGATAGCAAAATATTCCTGAGGGCCATGAATTGGCTGTGAATACAGGGAACTTTTATACTGAAGTTTTTTGCAATCACAAGGTTATACTGAGTCCCCATCCTAATTACTCATCTGGTGTTGCAGACTTTCATAAGGGCTGCATCCCCTTCTGGGTTCAGGGTAGACTGTGTATTTCAGACCAGTTTAGAACACATGCTGTGTTCTGGTGCTGACCTCTGCTTTTTGAGATTCAGTAGGAGGGTGATTACCTAGGACCAGACACAAATGGGTTAATGTTTGGGAAGTCAGATAATCTAGCACTGCTTCTTGTCCCTGTGCCTCCTGAGGTTAAGATTTGGCATGCTTTCAAATGCCTGCCTTTTAGTACTAAGCTTTGCTTGTCTTTTCTCATTTGAGATGTATAATGGTGTTCTTTATTCAGTTACTTCCTCATAGTTCAGATTCTTTCATATGACCTTAATGTAGCTCTGTCTTCCCTAACTGATGCTTGAGTACTGTTCGCTCATGTATGAACCTGAGTAGACAAAGTTTCTATTGCATAGCAATTAAGGTCAAAACCTTTGTTTTGTCAAAACCTTTCATCTGCTGGCAGTGACCTACGTGTATTCTTCAGTTCTGCGGCCTCTGTTCTATGGTTGGGTCCTGAGAGCTTGGAATGCCAATCAAAATTTCTTAAGTGAGGACTTTTTATTAGCTGTAAGGAGAATTATCCATTAAATTTGTGGACAGAGCCATCTAATTGGTGGTTTAAACTTTTTTTTTTTTTTAAAGCTTTCAGTGCCATACTGGACCTTAAGGAAAGATGAAAGTTGGAGATCCATAGTGTACCATTGCTTGTGTTATTTAATGCTTTTTATTTGAAATGTCATTTAAAAGATAAAGCTGCTTTGCAGAGCAAAGATTAAGGTTACAAGTCTCTTGCTTGGCACTGTCAACATTTTAGTTTTATCTTAGTATATAAATTGTCTACTTTTAGTGTTAGGAATTCTATACAGGTATCAAAGCAAACATAATCTAGTAAAGTGAAATAGAAAGGTCATGGTATGGATCTATTTCTCTTTAAAACAAACAAAACCTCACAATACAGAGAATAGAGGAAAAATGATAAATGATTGTAAGCAGTAAGTGGGGAAGGAGAAGACAGTGGGGTAGTAATTAAGGTATTTGATAAATTTGAGAAAAAGCCCAGGGAGCTGGACTTAAAACTAAGATTTATTTTCAATTCAGAGGCATCACAGGGGAAAAAGTGTCACTCTATATCATTGATATGGCTGAAAGAGATACAGGTAATTCTTTAATGATCCAAGCTCCCTGTTATGGACGTCTTGAGCCAGTAGCAATGGAAGACCTAGAGATTTGGGACCTATTCCCATTAGCTTGCCCAGGAAAGTGTAGATAAAATCCATGCAGCATAAATAACATCTTTCCAAGCTTTGTGTGAGTGCTACTATTTAAAGTATTAATTTTAAGTTTCATTCACGTACAACATTGTGATGGGAAAGAAGTAGAGACCTTGTAACTTATGCATCTAACCTGTATGTTCTTTCTTGGCCCCCAAATCCCTTTCACAGTGCAACAACTTGAACTGCTTGATCCAAAGGGATTGTCATTTGGGTTGCTTGCTTATGGTGAGGGTGTTAAAAAAAATAATTAAATTTCCTCATATTAATTAATTTTAATAGTACCCAAAAAAGCTGTGGCACTGTGGAGAGTAGTTTTTGCAGCCATTCTGAAAACTTGTACGAGCTAAATTTTCCTGCTGCTGGAAGTTGAAGAGTGGAGAGGACTCTCTCCTCTGTGTTTTTATCAGATATTTTCTGTTTATTTTAAAATACTGTTAAATTCCACTGCATGTTAAAGTGAAAGCTTTAATCTACTGTAACTTCTCACCTATTGATGTTTGTGCCACTACTATTAATTAATGTTACTTGTTTTCAGAATAAGCTTTTTTCTTAAAAGTTATTTTGTGTCCAAATATTAACTTTGAAATGTGAGTAAACTTAATGTTGTTGAAATAGAATGGCTTGGCTGTACGGGATGCAGCCATGCAGTGGACTTTCAGAAATCCTAAGTCTAGAAAAAAATAGCACTCTACATTAGAACCTCTGTGTTTGTTACTGTGGGCAAGAAAGCTACTTCACTGCTGCTTTGTCCCTTTTTGGGTTTGATACAGGGGAAGTGACATGTTGCTGCTGACCCTTGCTGCTGAGATTGTTGTATGCCCCAGGAGGATAGCTCTCTATTGTGCTTGTTGTCTGCACAGTTAATTTTGGAGGCATAATGCAGCTTGAATTACCGAGCTAAAGCTCTTTTGATTTGTTAACGACTGTATCGCCTTCTATTGAATGACAGTGATGCGTTTGTTCTCACAGAAAGGCAGTCAGTCTAGTTAGGAGTGCGGGTATTGAAAGTGGTCTAGCAGCATCAGGATTGTGCCTTGGCTAAAAAGTGGGCACCTGCTGCACTGCTTCAGCTGCAGTCCCTTGTGGCTAGAGGTGGCTTGGGGTCTTGTCAACGATATTTTGTAGAGGATAGCAGGAAGTCACTTATCCATGCAAATGGAAGAGGTTGAAATACAGAGCATTTATTCTTAATGTTGTTGTTTCCTGAACAGAGTAAGAGTGGGTTACCCTTTTGTATCACTCTGATCGAAATGCCTCTAACAGGCAAACTGGTGTATGCTGGTTAAAAGCAGAGGCGGGGGATGCACCATCACTGCATCACATCTGGGTGTACTATGCATGTTCAGTTCATAAAATAACTTCATCAGATTTATGGAAAGTTAGCATTATCACTCTGAGTGGCAGTTTCTCTGTTCTTTTGTTTAGGAGTCCATTGGTGGAATTTAAGACAATCAGTTGTTGAAATGCTTGGGGAAAAATAATATTTTAGCCAGTCAGTTCTATTATGCATTAAGTTAATTAAACACTAAGAACTGAAAACAGTTAAATAATCATAAAAGTCTAGATTCTTATAAGGTCAGCAGTTTCACGTGTTTTCTGTAATACATAGTAATAAATGCATTTTATGAGAGTCAACTTTAATGTGGTTCGAGAACTGCAGCTTCAAACTGTTTTAGGCACAACCAATATTAATTTTTTTTTTTGTCTGTGGTGACAAAATTAACTAGTTTAAATGCTTTACTGGCTTGCATCTAAATATTTCATGTTCATCATGGATTAGAATTAGAATTCATATGGTGAATCATTATTTTGCTTTTTGATTAGTGCAGCAGGAAAAAGGGTAAATAATGAGTGTGACTTGTAAGCAATTTCACAGGTTTTCTGCTGACCTAGTATAGGAAAGTTGTTAAACTTCTCATCACCTTGTGAAACCAGGTCATCTAGCTAGATATGCTCATTTCACTACTTCAAGATATCTGTTTTTAATGTGTGAGCTGTTTGCCTTAAGGCAGAAAAAATACCAGCAAGACTTCTCAAGACATCTCTGTAAAGATCTTCTTTGTTTTGAATCATGTCTGAGTCAATTCTGAATTACTTAAATTTCTTACAGTGTAAATCATTCTGTTCCTTAATGATAATACAGCATATATTTTTTCTCTTACATCATGCATGCAATAAAACAACTTTCTCAATTTTATGGTAGGCAAAAGCATGAGAAACTGTTAGGATATAATTTAAGATATGGCTTTCACCCAGGCACAACCAATATTAATATGAATGCTATCCTGTTTCATAATGAATGCTATCTGGTAAAACTGTGAGAAAGGAATATTTCTAAAAGAAGTAAAGTTATTGCTTATATGATGGATGTATTTCAATTATGTTATGATTTTGGCCTCTACGGGCATTCTGCAAAGGTAGTTGTTCCTGCCGTCAGTGTCTACTTCTAATGCTGCTGCTCACATAAATTGACTTGGATGAAATCATTAACCTCCATGTGGTTAGTGTGACTTGCATGTTTCTAAAAAACCTGTTCCAGAGCTGTGTAGCTATCTCTAGCTATCTCTCTAAAAGTCAGTATGGTTGCTACTATTTGACATTGTTCCTAGAAATTATCCTAAAACTGATTTTTTCCTAGTTTAGATTGAATCAGAGTTAATACATTTGTGTGTTTTTTGTTTTTTGATATTTTTTTTTATTTATTTAATTTACAATCTTCTCTCCCATGTGCAATCAGATGGCTGGAAAACATCTGCTGCTTCTACTCAGGTTTTTGATCTCATCAACTTGCTAACTAATCTTTTGGTTCAACAAATTCATCTTGTTTGTTCTTATTCGTAGTCACTTTTTCATGTAAAAGTCATTACAATTTTATTTTCATACTGATTCTGCATCTCTTTCCGAAGATCAATCTTCACTGCCAAAAGTAGTGGAAAAAAAATTCATTTGCTATCTGTTTTGAGATTTCTGTGTATGTTATACAAATGTACAAAACCTCTTTGCAATCTTAAGAACTTTAAGGTTATAAAGTCAAGCAGTCTGTAACAAGGAGAAATAAGTTTTAAGTTTGGCTGGTGCTTGCAGCAATTAATCTATTATTTGTACATGCATTATCTTAATTCTGTGTGAGTTAGTATTTTTATTGCTGTGCATCTACTGCTTTGACTTTTTTCACAGTGTTTGCAGGAAATAGCTTTCTGCAAATTTAATGCTGGGTCAGAAAAAGATAGAGCACTCATTTGCACAAAGTTGTATTTTTATGTAACCAGCTTGGCAGTTGACAAGACTTTTGGTATTTTTCTGTTCCTTTCAATGTCAGCACATTCTCTCTCTTATTCATTCATTGAAAATCATCTCACTTAAGAAACAATAAATATACAAAAGGTTCTGTAGACAAGCTCCCAAGGATTTTCCTAGCATAGTGTTATCTTGTGAATGGGATGATTTGGGCTGGGAGAGGGAATATAAGGATGCAACAAAAAAATCGTGTTGTAAATGACTAAAAAATGTATTGAACCAAAGCAATGTATTGATTCACATTTCCTAAATTTGGAGGTTTTGATTTGGTAATATTTCTGTCTTTGTATGCACAGGCATATGTCATGGAGGCAAAGAATGGAGAAATACTATAATCCTATTGCAGTAAATAAGAATTGACTATTTGGTGAGGTCAGAATTTTACCAGCTTTGCAGTGTATTCACAGCCTCCCCATCTTTTCATTTATTATGACTAACTCCAGGTTTAAAGCACCCTTCATGCAAGGAAGTTTTTTGGAGGAAGGAATGTGGGGACATTTGTCAAAATGTAGTGTGTTCCTTGTGACATAATTGCCTCTTGAGTCCACCTTTGACATACATTAAATAAAGTGAAATTTGTAAGTGTTCTCCTTCACTGCCTTATGCCAACTATGTGCACGGGTAAACTGTAACAGTGATGCTGACTGATGATGCCAGAGGGTGGTGGGTGAAACCTTGAATGCTTCTGTGTAGCTTGCAGTCTTTTCCAAACAGAAACTCAGTAGCAAGTGGAAGTTGTAGTTTTGCTATGTTGGTAAATTGATTAGAGAGAAATGATAACATTGGCAGGTAGTGAAACTTTTTTTGGCTAGATCTTCAACATCTCATATGAGGCTGATTGAGATGGGTGAGCTCTTTGGGAGCTATAGCTTGCAGAAGACTGTGCCTGAAGCAGCCCGTGCTGAGGGTGGCAGAGAGGGTAGTGGCGTGGAAGGTTGGTAGAAACAAGATAAGGGTGGCTTCAAAGCTACCGAGACTAGTGTCCTGGGAGAGGATGGTGATAAATAGTGGGAAAACTCTTCCTGAAATTTTGTTCTTCAATGCAAGTTTAGTTAAAAAATGCTTCCACATCCTTATTCACTTTGGAACCTCTTTTATATTTTTGATTTCATGTCTACGTTTTGCTTGTGTGTGTGTGTTCTACCCCATTCCTGTTCTGAATTAAAAAATATCCTCAACTTCCATAAATTGCTTTGCTCTTCAAATGTGTAAATTTGCAGTAGGTGATTTGGTATCCTGCTGATGACATGTGATTTGTAAATAATCAGGGTAGATGGGCAGGGTATGACAACTTTAAAGTTCTTATTATGCCTGGAAATTGGTGTAAATCTATAAAAAAACTGGGGGTGAAATCTTACCTATTATAATTTTCTTTCCATTTCTATGACATCTTTTCTCACAGTGTGTAAACATCTTTAGAGAGGCAAAGTATAACATCAAGTATGGGTGTTAAAATGTAATGTATGTGTTCAATCAATAACTTATTTAGACACCTGTATAGATAGTTGATAATTTTTCTTAAACTTCTATCTCCAATCTTAAAATTATGCGCATAAAAGACAAAGAATTAAGGAAGACAAACTTCTTGGGACTGATGGAAAAACTGGGAAGAAATTACTAAAAGGGTAAAATGTTCAGTACAAGCACTGTATATGCCAGTGGGGAACATGTTGTAAGGAACTCTAGTTGATCCCAGGGTTCCTAAAGCTTATAAAATATATTCATGTTATTTCAGCTGGGAAGTTTTGAGATTCCTTCTGTCTAATTTGAGAATGTGGATTGAAGACTATCGCTTTGATGGCTTCCGATTTGATGGTGTTACATCTATGTTGTATCACCATCATGGGATTGGTAAGTTAACCAGCTCTAATCTTGAGCAGTCCTGTTGCAGATCTCTTGCTGTAGAAATAATGCTGTAAAAGTTCCACTGAATGCTCCAAAAATTCCAGGCTGGCTAATACTTTGTTGAACTGCTATGTAGATAGATCTGAAATTGAATAAATTTGGTTCTAATAAAATTGCATGTTGCAAGATCTGTGGTTTTGTGTTTTGGTTTGATTTTTTTTGTTGTTGTTGTTTTGTTTTAAAAAATGACTGTAGATTTTTTAAAACTTCCTGTCTTATTAGGTACAGGGTTCAGTGGAGATTACAATGAATATTTTGGTCTACATGTGGATGAAGATGCTTTGTGTTATCTAATGCTGGCCAACCACATGATTAAGTTCTTGCATCCGGAATGCATAACCATAGCAGAGGTAAGATCAGGATTTGCTGTCCTCAGTGACATTAATATTGATTAGTTGGCTTTGGGATGTGAATTTCCTGTTAATTATCAGGTCACGCTTTAGATACTCAAGGAGTGACAGGAGCTGAGAAATGTTAATTTGGGGACAGATTTTGCCTTGTGGGGAAAAATATTGGAATACATACTTTGGGAATTTTCTTTAATGGGTCATCAATGTGGGGGTTTCTTGTCTCCATCTCCTTGAACTTTTGATAATTTTTATTAGTTTATTGCTTTTGCATGATTGCTATGTGTCACTAGTGATTTATGGTACTAAAAATTACCAGTTCTAGTGTGGCTTTGCATATTTTGAATAATATTGGCATAATTGACAATTCCTCTTCAAAATAAATGTGGCAGATCTATAAATGATGCATGTAAATGCTAATTTAAATTGAGTAGTAAGTTTCTGCAGGTTTCTGAGGCAGTAAATAGAAAATATTACTTGAGTTGATTGAGATCAATTAATTTTTTTCACTGAAAACCACTTTTGTTGACATATTCAATTTTTAATAGCATGAAACACCAGAGCATTAATAGCTCTATGAGTAGGTACATTTTCACTGATATTTTCTCTTTATCTAGAAAAAAGTAAACCATGATGATTTTTCTCTTGTTATACTTAATTCTTTTTGCTTAAAAGAAAGTCGCGTCTGATACCATTAGGGACTGTATAGATTAATATACTTGTCTCTATTGCTTAAGAGTACCGTATTTATCTTCAGAAAACACAATACTGTTTTACTTCATTTCTTACTTATGGTAAAGTTTTATATTATAGACACCCTCTGCTAAACGTTTATTGGCAAGCTATCAAACCCAGCATCTGATTGGCAATTACTAGTAAATGTGGGATGTTTTCATTGAGCTGCGGGCTTACTTGAAGTCAAATTTGTTCATTTTCTAGATGGTCTTAAATTATAAAAATCCCTGCCAATGAAATTCGGCGTTCAGTCTGCTTATATTACCTGGCCAAAGAGTTGTGGTTTTGTTTTGTTTTGTTTTGTTTTGTTTTTTTTAATAAGTTGTGTCTTCAGTTTCTCTTACTTGAGTTGAAAACTGCTTCTGATGTTCCAGTGCATCATTTTTCTACCTGGGGGAGACGCTGCACAAAATAAAGAATTGATCAATGTGCTACACAGCTGAAGGAGAATTTCAGGAGAAACTATTGACATAATTGAAAATTACAAAAGGCAATGAAGAATTTCTGCTTGCCCATAATGATGATGGAATGGGTTGCCACATGAGAAAAATATTTCTGTCTAGTAATAACTAATTATAATATATTCCTTAATTATTTAACTCATAATTTTTAGAACTTATTAATATTGTGTATATTCACTTAGTAATTGCTAAGTTTTTAGATATTACCGACTATATGTTTACTTTTCATTTCTGCCTTTTAAATAAGGCTGTGTTTAAAGTTTTGTATAATTAGAAGAAAAAATGTTAAATAGGTCATGCTTGAAATATTACAATAACAGGCAAAAACCCCCTACTGCTAGGACATTTTTTTTTGTATGCAGCTCACTTCAAACTAAGGTCTGAACAAATGCTTAGAGTTTGCTTGTTGATATTTGGTGGAAAGTGTCCAGGGAAAAATCTGTAGATATAAATAATATTAAATTTGGAATTTTACTTTCCAAAAGATTTAATTTCAAAGACTCAGGCCTTGTCCGGGTAGGCATCATAGCGTCACAGAGAAAGGCTTTTGTTTCATGTTGTCCTGTCCTGCATAACTTGGAGAGTTTTAGTCTGCTTCTATCCTTTCTGACTGATCTAGGAGAGCTATTGAACTTCCATATTGTAAAATCTAAAAGTTTGGAAATAATTTCTCCTTCATTATTTGGTATTTACAGCAGGTGGTATGTGGATGCATTTTTCTGTGTGATCTAATGACTGCTGACTAAAGGGGAATAATCCCCTCCTTTGATCTCCTGGCTTTGCCATTCCTACAGGCCAGGGTGCTACTGGTCCTTCCTGCTGCCAGGGCAGGCTGCTGGCTCATGCTCATCTTGCTGCTCTCCCAGAGCACCAGGGCCTTTCCAGGAGAACTGCTCCCCAGGTGTGGATGCAGGGGTTAGTTCATCGCAGGGGCAGGATTTGACAATTAACCCTTGCTGAACTTTGAGTATGCTGTTGATTGATCCTCCATCCAGTCAGGGTCCCTCTGGATGGCAGCCCTGCCTTCCACCACCCAGGATGCCATCCTTGAGCTTTGTGATGATGTAGATCATTGAGTTCCAACCCCCCTGCCGTGGGCAGGGACACCTCCCACTAGACCAGATTGCTCAAAGCCCCATCCAGCCTGGCCTTGGACACCTCCAGGGATGGGGCTTCCACAACTTCTCTGGGCAACCTGTTCCAGTGCCTCGCCACCCTCACAGTAAAAAATTTTTTCCTAATATCTATATTATATAATTACCTAATATCTATAAGTTTTCTTGTGTAGATCCAAAAAGCGTATTTTAACTCATAACCATTTTGGTAGAATGGCTCCTCATTGACATAAATTAATAAAACTGAGTACTGATAGATATTTTGCCATTATTGGAGATCTGAATTTTCAATATCAGTAAGCTAACTTTAGGAAAAAAAAAATGCTGTTGACATAAATGCCTAAGGAAGTGGTGGAAAATATTTATTTTAAGAACTTTGAATTACAAATTCGAGAATGATCGGCCTCTATCAATGCGAACTGGAAAATTATTCAGTAAGAGCGTGTCACTTTCCAGTGCTAGCTGGATCAATAGTTTTGGTTTGGCTCATTTAGGAAAAGAGCGGAGATTGTATTTTCCGTACTTACTGTGCCTTATATTCAGCCTTTTATTTTTATGTCGTTATTTATGCAAAATATCAATAAAAAATGGTTTAATTTGTCTTTTGTTGACTACTTTGTATTGATTACTTGGTGCTCAAGAGAGCTAATTATTTCAAATTCTGCACCTACTGAGGCCTTTTCTCCCTCAAATATCTACTCTATTAAAATATTTTGTAGTAGAATATTTGATGAGAAAAGTTATAATGCTTTTCCTTGTAATTCTTGCATTCAAAAAAAATCTAGGTGTAGTACTCACTGTTGGAATTTTTTTGTTTTGGGTTTCTTTTTTTTGTTGTTGTCGTTGGTTTTTTTATCCCCTACCCAGGTCAGTCTGTGAAGCTGCTTATAGTTTACTGCATTATTTGTGAGGAAGTATTACTTGTGTGGTAGAAAATCTGAACTAATTATTGCAATTATATGCAAATTATGTTGTTTTTGGTTGGTTTTTTTTTAAGGATGTTTCTGGAATGCCAGCTCTTTGTCGTCCTGTTGCAGAGGGAGGAGGGGGTTTTGATTATCGTCTAGCCATGGCTATTCCAGATAAGTGGATACAGGTGAGACCATCTTAAAAAATGTGTTCTGCTCTTTAAAGTGGAACATTTCTCTATCTGTGCATACACAAAAACACTGTGAATTGTTCTGACACATTTCAGTCTCTATTCTAGTAATATTCTGTTCAAATAAATTGACAAGCTTGCTCAGGTATTAGTGGCTGAAGTGAGAGCTGTCAGATACCATGTAGGTTTTGGAAGATGGGTAAGTTCACGGGCATTCTAGCTGATATTTTTCTCTGTACAATACACATAGACTAATTTTGTTTGAAATAACCAGTATCTTGAAGCAGCTGTAGAATGTGTAGTTTTTATTGACTGTGAACAAGTAGATAAGGTAACAGTATGCATATGAATACTAAGAAAAGAAACAACAAACCACAAACCAAAAACGTGCAACAAACCCTCCTGAAATTGAACATAGTAATCAACATTAAACATAGTGCTGAAACTTTAACCAAAGCAAATTTAAGTGAATTGTACAGACACCAGCTAGGGTTTCTATGGGGTTACCAAAAAAAAAAAATTAATCTATAAATGTTCTTGAAGAGCAATACTATACTAATAAACACTGACTATGATAAGGATTTAAATCACCTTTTCCTTAATACAGAGAATCACAAGAAAAGAAATAAAACAGTAGATGATATCAAAAGGCTTGTACTGATGCTTTAGAGAATGTTTTTCAGTTAGAAGATTGCATCCAAATCCCTCAGGCTGTCATGATGATCTGAAAACAATAAATATTTTATATGAGCGTTAGTGCTACCATAATGCCCTGAGTAGCTTAAAATTAAAATCAAATTAACATATCTTCAGCATCTTTTACTTTTTAACCAGGAGAGGGAGGGTAAATAGAAAAACAGTGTTTTCATTCAGAAGACAAGCATGCCAGCTTTTCCAATAGGGAAAGCATCATTAAACCTGAGATTGCTTGCTGTCATTTCTCCCCAGCTTTTAAGTATGTCCCTGTTAATAACAGGGTTTCTATGCAACTTTCTAAAAGCAATTGTAGACCTGAAGGATCTCCAGGGTTCCATGAATTAATTTTGAGTGATCTGTAGGTGAGATAAGCTAGTTTTCGTAACGGTGGCTGTGCTAATTCACATTAAAGACCAATCTACTACGTAATAATGACGCTGCACAGGGACCTGAATTTATAGAGGTAATGAAAAGGGAAAAAAAGCTGTTTAGGAATACGTAACCACTTACAATCAGAATGTTACATTTTACAGAATCATATTAGCCATCCATGTTATTGCCGTTTAATCAACTTAATTTTTATGTCTATGTAGTTACAGGTATTTAAATTGTTGAGATCAATGGAGGTCTGTAAGGCTCTAGAGAAAAAAGAAGAGACTAACACTAAAATAGATTTAGATTTAGAAGACAGAGGAAATAGGGTCACATGAGGCAGAAAATTCCTAACGATGTGATTTGATTTAAATTCCTAAAAATCAGGAGCTAGCATAACAAAAAAAAACATGTAAAGCTTGTTTTGTATTTCAAAGCTTTGACATTCATGTGGTTTGGAACCGACTGGGAATTCACAGATCAGGAAACGTGTAAGCCCCTGTGCAGTAAGCACCTTCTCATGTTGTGTACTTTTATAGCAATAGCTTAGTGCTATGCAACTGTCCGTTGCAATGATCCATTCTGTACCACACAGTCCAGTGCGTCAGCTGTAGTTGGAAGCTGCCGTATGCCAGGGTTACTTGAAATACAGGACTTCCTTCAGTACTGCCAGTAGGTAGGTTTGTGTGCTTTTATTATTTATTTCTCCAGTTTTTGGTGCAGTGCTCTATTGGAGCTCCTAGCAATTGCATTGCCCATTGTTATCAGTGGATTCACATCATAGATGCCCAATGCTCTGTGCTTATATGTGGAAGTCCAGGAGAAATAAAATTTTCTAGTTATTATATTTGTGTAATGATATTAAAAAAATAATGATTTCACATGATCAGAGGAAACTCGTTCTCCAAAACTGAGAATAGGAGAAGTAATACAGTTCACGATTTATTGGAAATTTCTGTGCCAAGATAATGAAGAAAGGTCTAATGTGCTTTTAGTTAAAACAGAAATAATTTTTCAATGGTCTTTCCTTTATTTCTGCAGATAATTAAGGAGCTGAAAGATGAAGACTGGAATATGGGCAATATTGTACATACATTAACAAACAGGAGGTATGAAGAAAAGTACATTGCGTATGCAGAGAGCCATGATCAGGTATTTTATCTATATGTTCATATGTAAGCAAGTAAAAGATGAGGTTTTGCTTTTTGAAAATTGAGATGAGTTGAGAAAGGTAGGTCTGGAACTACTGCTTTTTTTTTTTTTGCGGGGGGGGGCGGAGG
>VZRU01011027.1:143404-355330 GCA_013398155.1 Pedionomus torquatus | reverse complement strand
AACAGGCAGAGTCCTCCTTGGACGTCGGCCATCGAAGGACAGTTGACCTGTTGATCCCTCAGCTTTTATACGGGGCATGATTCTGATGGGATGGAATACCCCTGTTGGTCAGTTCTGGGTCACCTGTCCTGTCCAGTCCTCCTTGCAGGCGGGACCCCTATACACTTTTCTGTTTCTGATCCTCCAACGGGTAAACGACGAAAATTATCTGACCTTGGTTCTTCTAGCAATAAGTCTAAACAACGGCCTCTTTGCATAACATCCCTTGGTATAATCAGGTCTTATCACTGTGAGACGAAACAGTTCTGAACAATGTGCTGTTAATTTGAGAGTTTAGCTAGTTAGAAGAGGCCTAGCTAAGAAAGTAAAACTGTAAAACAAAAAATTGGTTTGTTTTACCTCAAACCAGGACAGCGTGTTATTGTGGTCTTTTTGGTTTTGATCCTCCCTTTTAGTTAAGGAATCCTGGAGTGGGTGTGTATTTATTATTTTTCAGTTCTGGTTTGGTATTTTTAGTTAGAAACAAGTTCTAGCTGCTTCTTTTAACTGTCTGTCATAGAACATTGGAAGTCATATAATCCATACTTTTGAAAATGTGATTTCCATAAAGTAAGCTGAAGCACTCTTTATGGTAAGCATAAGCAATATTACAGTTTAGCAAATTTGTTCACTGAATCAGTGTTTGCAACTGTTGTCACTCCCTTCAAGAAAGTGTTTCCTCTCTGAAATCTCACTTTAGAATTCTAAATTAAATATTCTTTAACAGTTTGATTCAAAACACAGCAATTACAATGGTTCTGTATACAGAAAAATGAAAAAATAGTAAGTTTGATTAATGGTCATCTCCCACAATCTTTTCTAATGATTGTTTCTGAAGAATTAGAAAATTCATTGAGAATTTTACCTTTAGGAACTTGAAAATTTATAAACTATTTTCTAATGAAAGGTTTAAGTAACCTATCGTCAACTGTTTCCTATACAAAATAGTAGTTGACATTCTATTTAATACACTTTCTATAATAAGTTTACAGAATGGTCCAAAGTGAGACCTGTATTATATTTTAAGAAGGTAATTCTGAGTTTATCAGCTTACTTTTGTGTAGCTATTGTGTATCACAATGTGTTACATAATGTTCACTTAAGACACTAGAGTCTCAGTTCTGGTAAATAACTTGATAATTTACTTAGAATTTCATATTATTCTGTTATTATTTGAATCTTAAAATGGTTAGAGTTGGAAGGGACCGTGAAGATCATCCAGTTCCAACCCTCTTGCCATGGGCAGGGAAAACTCCTGCTAGACCAGATTGCTCAAAGCCCCATCCAACCTGGCCTTAAACACTTCCAGGGATGGGACATCCACAGCTTCTCTGGGCAACCTGTTCCAGTGCCTCACCACCCTCACAGGAAAGAATTTCTTACTAATATCTAATCTATATTTCCCCTCTTCCAGTTTAAAACCGTTATCCTTTGTCCTGTCACTACACGTCCTGACAGAGTCCTCCTCCTACTCTCCTGTAGGCTACCTTCAGATACTGGAAGGCTGCTAGAAGGTCTCCCCAGAGCCTTCTCTTCTCCAGGCTGAACAGCCCCAGCTCTCTCAGCCTGTCTTCATAGCAGTGGTGGTCCATCCCTCTAATCATCTTTGTGGCCCTCTGCTGGACCCGTTCCAACAGTTCTATGTCCTAAGTTGAGGACTCCAGAGCTGGACACAGTACTCCAGGTGGGGTACTCCATGAGCACAGAGTAGAGGAGGAGAATCACCTCCTACAACCTGCTGGTCACGCTTCTTTTGATGTAGCCCAGGATACAGTTGGCTTTCTTGGCTGGCAGTGCACACTGCTGGCTCATGTTGTTTCTCATCCATGAGCACCCCCAAGTCCTTCTTCTCCGGGCTGCTCTCCAGCCACTCTCCATCCAACCTGTATTTGTGCCTGGTGAAAGCTGATTGTTCTTCTGAAAGCATCCTTACGGCATTACTGTTGCTGTTCTTTTATTTCATGATGGATTTTATCAATTGTTTTCCATATCACTGTGTATTTTTTTAGACTCTCATACCTGAGAAGATCTACTTATTTTGAATTTTTTAAAAAAAGAAAATGACCTAAATATGACAATTGCAGATGGACCCTAGGATGATATGTGAAAAGTAGGATAGAGAAACAAAATGGAGATGGTAGATAAAAGTCAGTCTTGAGGTACTTGAAATGATGCACCTCAGAGGTTGAAACAGTTCTGGTTTCTTATATGTTATAATTGGCTGTGAGCTAACTATTATGAGTCAAAATGCAGGGCCTTATGGTTATAATAAGTTTGTGAAACAGAGCAGCTCAATTCTAATTGCTGTCCAGAAATCAGGTACAATACAATACTTTGAATAGAATGGAAAACAAAGAGCAAAATGAGTATGCCACTATTAGCCTTTCATGGTTTGTGTCCATCTTGAATGTTGGAGACAGGTTTGTTGCTGTTATCTCAAAGGATACACAGCATAACTGGGAAAAAAAAATGTTTTAAGAGTTGGTAAAAATAAATAAAAATAAGCAGGTGTGGATTTGTTTTCATAAGAAAACTAAATACACTAAGACTCTTCAGGATAGAAAAAAATCATTGAGGGGGCAAGGGTTACAGTTTATAAAATAATGACTGGCATAGAAAATGTGAATAGGGAACTTTGCCATCTCATCCAATGGAAAGATTAGGGGACATTAAATGGCACTAAAAATGCCACATTCTTAGTCCAGAGAAGGGTGGTTACTTGTGGTTGTTCAGTGCAATCTGTGGTCTTGCCATAGGAATTTATTTTTTAAAAAAGATTATTTTTCACTTGAGGGAATCATTTGTATGTGCTGTTACACTGTTATCTGGAAAACTAAAAGATAACGGTTTTTTCAGCTAGATCTGTTTACAACTCAGCTGTCTCTCTGGCATCCAGTGAGTTTTCATGCTAGAGTATAATATGAGAATTGGACTAACTGAACAGAAATTAGCTATTTGCATACAAATGCTCCACAATGTCTCCAACTACTTGCATGCTAATGTATTAGAATAATTCTTGTTACATACCATTTGTCTGGCCTTTCTCAAGTAACAGTAAGCTCTAGTGAGTTAGTAATTCACTCACAGTTTTTAGACAGAATTACTAGCTTATTTTTCTCTCTTGTGTGAAATCAGAGAAAACCAATCACATTCTTGATTGCATATAAATGAATGATTCCTATTCACACTACATCTCTAAATCAGAAGTGTTGTTAATAGTCCTTTATTTATACATCCTAGGAACTTTACTTGATAGGTTAGTTTTCTTATTTTCTGTGTTTTAACATAGAACCATAATTTTCTGCAAAAATTGCAAGATGATAGGTCACTTGTGGCTTATTGCATTGATGTGAGCATTTTACATTTGGTATCTGTAAGCAAAAAGGTTCATAGAAGTAATTGTGTAGTTCTTATCCCATCAGGTGAAACAGCTGACAGCTATTTGTTTATTGATCACATAATTGTACTTCAGTCAGTGTGAGAAGCTCCAGTAACCATGTGGAGGGTTGCAAGTGGAAAACAGACGGCTGTGTCTTGTGTCCCATTGCGACTCAGCTCAAGGATGTCTGTACCTCAGTTTGCATACTTTCTCTTTTTGGCAGCAGATCATATATATCACAACCACATGATTACACACAATACAAAGCTGCAGTAATTAAAAGCTGAGGTCACTGTGATCTGACAGTCATCAGTGGTGGCAGGATGTTTTCTTTGTCTAGATTGTACATACCAAACCATGTCCTTGACTCCTCAGCAATCTTCCAAGTCCTCCCCTTATGATAGAGTGCCTGCTTTAAAAAAAAAAAAAATTAGAACCACTTCTAGTGTAGCCAAGGCTTTTATTCACCTTTTATTAACTGTTACAGGCACTTGTTGGTGATAAGACACTGGCATTTAGACTGATGGATGCAGAGATGTATACAAACATGAGTGTGCTCTCGCCTCTTACACCAGTTATTGATCGGGGAATACAGCTCCATAAAATGATTCGTCTCATTACTCACGCGCTTGGAGGAGAGAGCTATCTGAACTTCATGGGTAAGTAATCTTAGGGAACAAGTCTTTCATTTTCTCATCTACAGAATGCTTGGCAGGGAAATAAAATGATCTAACATCATCTTGCATCCACAGTATTCCTCACAGTGCTCAAGTTTGGAGCATAAATGCTTTTATAATACAAAAGGTAATATGCATTGTTTTTCTGTCTGTAAGAAGTACTATGAAACAAGAAAATACAATCAATGTGGCTCCTGTTTGTAACAGAAATAACTTTTTGAAAGAGCTCTAGTTCAGGTTACTAACTGATTTACAGTCTGTCTGCTTTACAATTCAGACTAGTATTTTAAATTTTTTTCTGCAACTTTGTCAGATGGTGAGCTTTGCTTTATACAGCTAGGTTGACTTTCATCTCTACTTTTCACTCTCCAAAACTTTTTAGGGTAGCAGTGAATTTACTAATGATAGCTCTGTGCTTCTTTCAGTTATTAATTGTCAGGAAGTAATCTAGAATCAGTTGATTTGTATTTCACTGCTGCTTATTGAAGAGAAGGGGCTTAATGAGGTAGGCAAGGACAAATCATATTGATAGGAAGCACATCCTGCTATCAAAGCGGGGAAATAGTAAGAGTTAACAATTCTTTCATTTTGTTCATAAGCTGTAAATAGAACTGTTGCATTGCTCCTTAAGCACTATTGCTACAAAAATCATCTGGTAGTTAATCTTAGTTAACTAACTGTCAAGTTAATTCCATATAGCTATCTTAAAAATAGAATGCTGTTCCTGGTCCTTTTTTTTTTTTTTTTTTTATTTTTCCCCCAAACCGTATTCATGTTTGTTAATTTCTTAGCAAAATAATTCTTTGTAGTAAAAATCAGCATTCTGTAATGTGGTGTGACAGTAGTCTTGGGGGGAGGCAGTGAAAATACGCTGTAAATGAGTGACCATCTCAGTTTTCTGATAATAAAACACTGGAAAATTATACAATTCTAGGATTAATATTGCCTTCAATTTTCATTTTTAAATATTTTATATTAGCAAGTTAAAGGGGATAATTTGATCTGTATTGCCTTTCTTTCATGACAGTATATTTTAAACTGTTTTTCTAATTAAAAAGCTGAGTAACATTAATAAGGTAATGGTGACATTTGATTTA
This sequence comes from Pedionomus torquatus, assembly GCA_013398155.1. Taxonomy (NCBI): domain Eukaryota; kingdom Metazoa; phylum Chordata; class Aves; order Charadriiformes; family Pedionomidae; genus Pedionomus; species Pedionomus torquatus. The sequence goes on along the minus strand of VZRU01011027.1, from coordinate 350,138 downwards.
GGCACATATGTACTGATATATATTCTCTTCCCTCGTATTAGAAGAATGCTCAAAAAAATACCATGTTTGTGGGTTTAATTAAGTGAAAGCAACTTCAGTATAGAACACATCGATTCATTTTATGGTATACTATTAAAATTGTTTCCAATAAAAGAATTTTTTCCCCAAGAATGAAGAAGATGTAATAAAATAAATATTTATGAAGTGTTTATTTAGTCAGGCACCAAAATGTGCACCTGTTCAAATTAGTTACTCTACAAAAGTTAAGGAAGTAGGTTTTTAAAAAATGTCAGCTAAACTGCGAATGCCTCTGCCCCAGATTGACAGTAATTCAGTGTGGCATGTTAAATCCAGTGTGTCAATGCAGGTTGATTGGGCAATTAATATGTGTATCCTTGAGTGTTGCAATTGTTTCAGTAACTATATTGTAGTATTCTGTATGTAAAAGGTAAAAAGACTGTAATAAATGTTAGAGGAGAAAATGTACAAGTTCAGAATGCTTGCAATTCAGTGTACTTAAAATGCAAGTTTCAGCATGCTATCTAGTTAAGCAAATACAGTGACAAATGAGTTCTTTAACTTTCAGTTTTGAGTAAATGCTGAGGGTGAGGAAAAGAAGCTTCTTTTCCTGTGGGATGTGGGGGAAGTCTAGAAATCTCCTTTCACAACATATGGAGAAAGCACTCCAGGTGCCTCTCTGCTTCCCTAGGTCCTTCCATAAATATCTCATACCTTCTTGTTCTTAAGAGACATCAAAGCGACACACTTCATTATCAATGTCTTGCTCATCTTAAGGAAAAACAAACAGCTTCTAAAATATGTTCTATCAGGAGTGGAATTACGTATTCTCAAGTATATCCTGAAATTTCTTTGAAGATCTGGAACAACATTTAATTACACTTGTGTCAGATTATCATTTCTACTCAATATATGCAAGCAGACTGTTGTTGAGAGAAGTTGTGTCCCATTAAACACCAGGCACCTATTGTGGCTTTCTCCCATCTTTCCTGCTTTTCATAGGGAACAGCTCTCTGTCACGCTATCTGCATGAAACCACTGCAGAAATTCTGGAAGTTTTTGTTGTTATTTTTCATGTTTCTGGATGTTTCATTTTGAAACTAGAGGATCTTTAAGGTCCTTTCCAACCTAAAGCATCCTGTGATTCTATTTTTCTTCTCAGTTGCTTATTAAAACACAGGCAATCAATGATGTATGCAAACCTAAATGTGAATAGGAAAGTTTTGTCACTTCAGTAAACTGGTTCCATTGTAACTGAAACCGTTGGGAGCTTTCTTTCTTCTAGTCTGTATTTCAGTTTTTCGTGCAGCTTTGCAAGTCATCTCTGGGGTTTTATGTGCCCATCTGGCATGGAAGACTTAACCTAGAAAGGGAAAATCTCCATATGCTCGACTGAGAATGAGCATGACAATGATGAACGTCCTGCTGTAGTGAAATGAACACTCTGGAAGTCCAGTTTGTCTAATAGTAATAATAAAAAAGCAGCAATTGTTTTGAAACTTGTGCTATGGCTAAATCCTCTGCTTTCAAAGCAGGCGGGAAGTAACAATTCTAATGTAGCTGTAGTTTCTTCAACCCAGCTCCTGTTTTAGATAGAGATTTTATTACTGAGACCGGTCAGTACTGGTCAGAAAGTGCTATATGACTTCCTAAAGTCACAAAAATTACAAGTTGTTTTGCACAATGCTTTAGTAGGGCTACAGATGTTGCTTCTTTAAGGGCTTCCTCCACTACAGCTAAGCTTCCACAATGATGTTGACATAGATAACACACATTTGATTATCTGAACTTAAATGACACTTAAAGAGAAAGCCCTAAGCATTCACAGTATGTGCCAATATTAAATACTGGAAGTAATTTTATTGTTGGAAGTAATAGGAAAAAACCCTCTATTCTTACTCAGGTGTTTCTCTTTGTAGTGATATTGAAATACAATAAGCATCTACTATTAACATAAATAAAATGAAAAAAGCATGTAGAAAAGTATTCTGAGACATAAACCTTTGCCCTCTCTGAGTATTTGAAAACAATTCCAAAATAAAAACCCTTTTTCTGATTAAAATTTATTGTCAATTTATCTCCCTACAAAATAAGGCTTAAGATTTGAATCTGCTTCCTCAGTTGGTAAACAAGAACTAATAGAAGTTTTTATAAGATTTCTAGAATACTACAAGAATCTCCAGAGCTTGCTGTGAGAATAAAGCAACTGCTGTTATTACCCACCGGACAATGTTTAACTTCAACATCAAGACTCTCCATATTTCCTGGAAATAATAGTTGAACATCATAGAATTATCTAGGTTGGAAGTGACCTTTAAGGCCATCTAGTCCAACCACCAACCTAACTCTGATTAAAAAACAAACAAAAAAACCCACAAAAAAACCCCACCCCAACCCTCTCTAAAGGAAGTCACTGAGTGCTATGTGAACCTGGCTTTTAAATACTTCTGGGCATGGTTCCTCAACCTCTTCCCTGAGCAGCCCATTCCAATGTTTCAGTGCAAAAATTTTTCCTGATATCAAATCTGAACCCCTGATGCAACTTGAGGCCATTTCCTCTTGTACTATTGCCTGTGACTTGGGAGAAGAGACCAACCCCTCCTCTCTACAACCTGTTTTCAGGTAGTTGCAGAGAGCAAGAATGTGCTCCCCTCAGCCTCCTCTTCGCCAGGCTGAATAACCCCAGCTCCTTCAGCCTTTCCTCATAAGACTGACCTCCAGACACCTCACCAGCTTTGTTGCCTGTCCCTCCACCAGCTCCAGCACTTCAGTTGTGGTAAGGGGCCAAAAGCTGGACACAGTACTCAAGATAGGGCCTCACCAGTGCTGAGTTGAGGGGGATGATCACTGCCTGAGTCCTTCTCACCATGCTATTCTTGATATAGGCCAGGATGCTGTTGGCCTTCTTGGCCACCTGGGCACACTGCTGGCTCATATTCAACCAACGCCCCCTGGTCCTTATCTGGCAGGCAGCTCTTCAGCCATTCTTCCCCAAGCCTGTAGTGCTGCATGGTGTTGTGACCCAAGTGCAGGACCCAGCACTTGGTCTTGTTGAACCTCATCCCATTGGCCTCATCCCATCAACCAGCCTGACTAGATCACTGTACAAAGCCTTTCTACCCTCAAGCAGGTTGGCACTCACACCTAGCTTACTATCATCTGCAAACGNCCTGTGACTTGGGAGAAGAGACCAACCCCTCCTCTCTACAACCTGTTTTCAGGTAGTTGCAGAGAGCAAGAATGTGCTCCCCTCAGCCTCCTCTTCGCCAGGCTGAATAACCCCAGCTCCTTCAGCCTTTCCTCATAAGACTGACCTCCAGACACCTCACCAGCTTTGTTGCCTGTCCCTCCACCAGCTCCAGCACTTCAGTTGTGGTAAGGGGCCAAAAGCTGGACACAGTACTCAAGATAGGGCCTCACCAGTGCTGAGTTGAGGGGGATGATCACTGCCTGAGTCCTTCTCACCATGCTATTCTTGATATAGGCCAGGATGCTGTTGGCCTTCTTGGCCACCTGGGCACACTGCTGGCTCATATTCAACCAACGCCCCCAGGTCCTTATCTGGCAGGCAGCTCTTCAGCCATTCTTCCCCAAGCCTGTAGTGCTGCATGGTGTTGTGACCCAAGTGCAGGACCCAGCACTTGGTCTTGTTGAACCTCATCCCATTGGCCTCATCCCATCAACCAGCCTGACTAGATCACTGTACAAAGCCTTTCTACCCTCAAGCAGGTTGGCACTCACACCTAGCTTACTATCATCTGCAAACGTACTGAGGGTGCACTTGATTCCCTCATCCAGATCATTAATAAAGATGTTAAAGAGAACCAGCCCAGTACTGAGCCCTGGGGGACACCACTCGTGACCAGCCACCAACTGGATTTGACTCCATTCACTACCAGTCTCTGATCCTGGCCCTCCAGCCAGTTTTTAATCCAGCCAGAGAGTTTTTAACTCATTGGCAGCCAGTTTCTGCAGGAGGATACTCTGGGAAACCATATCAAAGGCCTTACTAAAGTCCAGGTAAACTAGAGAACTGTTCTGTCTGTGAATACTTTTGTTTTTCTTTGGCTTCATTTTCTATATTGTCCCTGGAGAAAAGCTGTAGACAACTGTAATGTTCTTTTTCTATAAATATTGCTTTTCTTTCATCTTGCTCATTGCCTGTGCCCTGCACTAAGGGAAACCCTGTGGGACATGGAAAAGATCTGTTCCAGATCTTTGGTAAATTTGTTTCCATTCTCTCTCCTTATCTTGCAAGATACATCTGTTTGTATACCTAGATTTGGACAAGCAAGATAGCTGCTTTCTTGCCTAGAATAAATATAAGATCCAGTCCAAGGGGTCTTAAGAAGCAGTTTAGGTCCTTGGGATCCTTCATAGCATGAATATTTAGTGGTTTATGCCCCTACAGGGTTTTGCTTTTCAGCCTACTAAAAATCATTTTCTTGTTTTTGTCTTCATTTTAAATTGTCTTAAACTCAAATCTATTGATTTAAATGGAGATTAGTTCCTACATGAACCTCTAGCACTATTTTTCATGACTTTTCTATAGTAAAACAACTCTTAATTAGGACTCCAGAGGATAAATCGCTATCCTGGCAAACAGCTTCTTAAATATATATATAAATAAGCGAGAAAATTATTTACAGTAGCAAGAACAATCATGCAATCATGAGTATGGACCAATAGTATTACTGTTTGGGTTGACGTTTTATATCTGTTTTGCTAATATCAAATCTATCTGTAAAGCTTTTTTTTTACCACTTGTTAGTTCATTTATGCAGTACTTTATCTACTTTCTTTATGCTTAAGGTTTTTTTTCTGTATGCACGAAACCGGTTGGTTTTTTTTCTCTAATGATTTGGTATGATGAGACCTTGTTCTGTCTTTGGCCTTAAAATAAAATGCTATGCATCATCTATTCCTTTGAGTATTTTGGAGAGAGAAACTCACATTTCATTTTCTTTTTTTATTAAATTTTTTTGTAACATAAGGACTTGAAAATATGTTGATAAGACATAGAATGGTGCAAAACCTGTATCATAGCACCAATATCAGGGTGGGAAAATTGCTTATAATTTACTTTGAGTTAGTGTTTAAAGATCAGAAATGAAAATGATACGACACATCTTACAATATAAATGTAAATGTTACTTAAAACAGAATCTGAAATACTTTTATTGCTAACTATTCTAGACAAAGAAATTGTATCAGCAGCAAGGATATTTAGCTTAAACTGAAGGGAGCTTTATTTTCTTAAACATGTTGCCAGCAAATCACTTTGAATTTTTACACTGCTTTTTTTTTCTGTTTGGTTTCATATGATTATTATGCCTGTGAACTGGTCACAGGGTGACCTTTTTAGACCGTGATGCTAAAATCTACATTGCAAGAACAAGTGCCTTTTTAATGGCTCCCTTTAGTCAACTTCTTTTGATAAACTACATTACAGTGCTCAGTTGGTAAAGACTGCAGGTTAGGGTACATAATTTGAAATCATTCTTTTTAATATGCTTACCTAGTATACCTGGTAAAGGTGGTATCTGTGCTTCCAGTTCTACCAGGTGCTTTAATTTCATGGCAGTCTGACATAAACAGTTACCTTCATTTTAAGTTAGAAAACAAGAAAGGTGCAATGTGAAATCTTTCTTATAGTTCAGCATAGACTTCTTGTCCTGTAGTGGTAGACCCACCTACAACTTTGTTCTATATATAATACCTTTTATACTCCCACTCAAAACTTGGAGGTAGGCAGTGGCAGGGGGAAGAATTTAAATATATAGATTTGGTTTCATCAGTTGCTTTGAGAGTCTCTTCCAGAAGGTCTAGAGGTGTAAACTGTTAATGCTTGTTCCTTTAGAGTTGACTGAAACATACTTCTTTTCTATAATTGCTCAAAATATATTAGAGTGACTGGGAGAAAAGAGACTGTCTAAATTTAAAACTAAACCATGCACACACAAACAGATTTTTCCTTCTGTCCCACCTTCTCACAAATTAAGTATGCCCAAATGCTAGAAATCTGTTGTTGGAGTTGATGGTACTTCCTCCTTGAGAGGGTGAGGAAGAAAGCTCACTCCATACATGAGTGTATGTCATTTAAATTCATAAATAAAGTGATTACTAGCAGCAGTCTCTCTGTGTGACAGTACTTCAGTGTCCACACTGTGGCTTCTCAAGTCAAGAACCTTGAAGTGTAAGATTTCGTAATCAGCAGCATCCTCAGAACTGCTCAAGAATCAACAGTTGCTGCAACTGTGTTCAAGGATTGAAAACTCAGTGGCATTTTCCAGAGTAGGAAAGAGAATCCTTTAAATTGAGGTAGCTGTTCTGTGTGGTGCTCCTCTTTTCTTTCAGTGTAATGCTGATGTTTCCTTAGTCTCTAAGAATTAAGTCTGTAGTGTATCAGATATTCCAGTATTATTAGTGCAGTGGATTTACAGTAAATCAAGCCGTTCTGATATTTTGTTTCAGTTACAAGGTGGTGGTGTTTTGGTTTTGTTATTTTTTTTGAAGGATGGGTAGTTTCCTACTTGTTTTTCGGTGTTACTGGTATGAAGAAATTTGATTTTTAAGCCCTAGTACTCCCTAGAATAACTACAAATTTTCTACATTATGCTTAGTACTATCAGTTAACTATGGTGATATTATTGAGACTTCTGCTAATGTCTCAAGCTTTGCTCCATCTGTTGTCTGGCATCTTGTGTGATTTGTACAGCTCACAGTTCAGATGAGTTACATTTTTCTGTCATTACATGTGAGTGCATATAACCTGGTCTACTGATAAAAGTTCATGTGATGTGATGGCTTCCTAAAGAATAACAAATGAAATTTTTAAATAAGTTACATTAGAAACAAGAGTTCTGTTTCTATTTGTGACAGCCTTTGTTTTTATTCTACTGTTTTGAAAAACAGTTACATGGGCCTCTATGTATTATAAATTTACACTTTTAGCACAGGTTTTTGGAGATGTGTCTGTTTTCAAGCATTCAAAATTACAATTTACTACAAATATAATGTTATGAAAAGCTTTTTTTCCCCAATTTCTGGATGTTATGTGTAACAGGGCATGACTGTTATTCTGTCCTTTCATAATTGTTTTTTCCCCCCTCCGTAGCTACAAAGTTCAAAAACTCTTTTCAGTAAACTATGATTAAACTATATACTAAGCTGTCTCTTATGGAAAAACATCAAGAAAAAAACACCAAACCCAACTCAGCAGTTAAATCTAAAGATTATTTCTATGCTGTGGTTAACTTGGAGCCAAACAAAACACTTGAAACATTTACTGTTTATATAATCTTGTGGTGCTTTAAAATGTTACATATTATAGTTATTCTAAAAATTTTAAAAAGCTTGGTTCCTTTTATGAACCTGACCATTAGGGCTTTAGAAGAGCCTTGACATTGTAAGGTGTGTGAAAATGCCTTTGAGTAATTACTTTGGTCATAAATGCCATTTTAGAGGGGAAAAAAAAGAAATCAGATAGAAAAAATCTATCTGATTCCCTCTTTTGAGTAGAAAAGCAATCCTGTATGGATTTTTCTTACAGTCACAGGAAGATCTGGTCCATCGCTACATGCATTCAGAATTACAGATTGACTCTTCTTGCTTATATCTAACCTATAACTAACCTTGTGAGACCCCACCTGGAGTACTGTGTCCAGCTCTGAAGTCCTCAACTTAGAAAGGGCATAGAACTGTTGGAATGGGTCCAGCAGAGGGCCACAAAGATGATCAGAGAGATGGAGCACCTCTCCTACAAGGACAGGCTGAGGGAGCTGGGGCTGTTCTGCCTGGAGAAGAGAAGGCTCCAGGGAGACCTTAAAGCAGTCTTCCAGTATCTGAAGGGAGCCTACAGGAGAGCAGGAGAGGGACTCTTTGTCAGGAAGTGTAGTGATAGGACAAGGGGTAATGGTTTTAAATTGGAAGACGGAAGATTTAGATTAGATACTAGAAAGAAATTCTTTACTGTGAGGGTGGTGAGGCACTGGAACAGGTTGCCCAGAGAAGTTGTGGATGCCCCATCCTTGAGAGGGTTCAAGGCCAGGCTGGATGGGGCTTTGAGCAGCCTGGTCTAGGGAGAGTGTCCCTGCCCATGGCAGGGGGGTTGGAACTGAATGATCTTTGAGGTCCCTTCCAACTCTAACCATTCTATGATTCTATAGGCTTCTGCTTCTAGTACTGTGGGTTCTTGGTTGGCAGAAATAGTGCAAAACTGAAAGGAAGAAAAAAATATTTTCAGATTTTCATATTTAAATTGATCTTTAGACTGCAAACCAACATCCACTTGTCCATTTGGATTATAAAAATAGTAATAATAATTTACCTTTTTGAGCAGTAGTAGTCTTGTTTGGTTTTTTTTCCCTCTGTTGTACCTTCTTTGATAAATTCATGTAATAATGTGTGGTTTTCACATGGAACTTCTGCTTTATCACAAAACAGAAGACTAAAGTTTATTTTCTAGTTTACCAACATCACTAATTACATGCTTAGTGTGGGAGGCCACTAATTTCCTGGATCCCAGATTCCTGGAGAGACAATCTGTATGGTAAGAACTGAATCTGTGCAAGACCTTCACTTGAACGTTTTGTGTAAGAGGAAGAAAAAAAATTGAACATTTACTGCGCAAACAGTGGTAAATGTTGTTTGTGCTAAAGCTTTTGTCTTTTATCTCCCTGCTGCTCACTGTGCTTCATACAATGTTGATGCTGATAATTTATCAGTACTTGTTTTAAGTTACTTCTGAAGCCAATGATGCTGAAAAGTTACAACAGCTTCTCAGCACACCCAGCTGGGTTTTACTTCTACTTTCTGTAGTCTGTCTGTACTTGTTAATCTGAGAAGGGTTTAGCAATTGCATGGCCAAGAGAAAAATGGATCTATTTTGTCCAAAGTAGTGTACCAAAGAGGAAAAGAATTCTCCCTAACTATACTTTGCAGCCTTGCTTTTAATGAGAGAGATGACACAAATTGTTTTTTTTTTCTTTATGTCCCAATCAAGTAGATTAGCAACAGGAAACTGTAGTGATCCGGAGCAAAAGCACACATAAGAATCTGTTAATCAGTAACCCTACTTTTAGCAATACATTGTTATTTTTCAAACTGGTTTAGAGCAATGCAGAGCCAAATAGAATTAAACTCCACATTATTCAGTGAAGAATTGTTGTTTGGAGACATTACTGAGCAGGTGACATTTTTTATTCGTAAAGCCTGAATAATAGATGCTTAGGCATACATTCCAATTTAGATTTTAATATGTACAGTTGTCATAATTTGAATTGAGTTAATCTCAGTAGCATCATTAATTCCCCACATCAATGTAGTTTAAACGGAGATAACACTTTCTGTGATGACATTGGAATAAAAAAAAACCACCCAAGATGTCTTTATGAGTTCAAGAACTTAGTTTCACAAACCCTATTTATTAGCTTAAAATCTGCTCATTGTCTTTATTTTCTGAGGCCATCAGTCTGACACTCGGAAATTTACTAGAATATGAATTTAAACAGAATTGTAGTTGAATTTGCGTTGATCTTCAAGGGGCAAGATATTTTCTATGCAAATCCTCATAATAATTGGTAAATTCAGTGGAATAAAGCCTAGTAAAATGTCCTTTATGAATGTTGACCTGTCTTAGATGTCTTTTGAGATCTTCCATTTGAATTTTCAAACTATGCAGGCTTCAAATGTCATTATAGTTTATTACAGCAAGCATAGTCTACATGTTTTGATTTGGAGTATGTTTCCATTGTAATTTATTACAACCATGTTGAGGCTTACAAAAAGAAAATCTGAAAGTGCTCTAAGGCACTTGATGTGCTTCCATATGTCAAGAGATCTACTGGAAAAATGCTTTTATATAGTAGCGGTCACAGAGAGGTAGCTATATTTTGTTTGTCAGAGGGAAGAAGCATGTGCCAGGCAAACCAGGAGAATGAGTGTGGAGGAGGCATGCAATCAGGTTGGTATTGGAGTGAAGCTACGGGCTCCATTAACCCAGGACAGTCACTTTGTCCTTCGTGTTAAAAAGATGCTATACATAATTCAGGGTAAATTATTTTCTGTGAGTTCATGGAAATTGATAAAAATACAGTGAAAATGAGATATTTTAGTTTTATTTCTGCATTAAGTGTTACAAAGTGTTAATCTTGTGTATGAATATAGAGCCAAGTTTTGTAAATTCTCACAAAGGGAGAGGAGGAATTTATACTGGAATAAATTAGAAAGGGACATAAAATTAATTTTTAGATTATTTTTTGGTGAATAGAACACGTACCTTTTGAGTTGGAATGTCTTTTTGAATATAAAAGACTACTTCTTTCTAAAAGTATTGCGTAAAAGTTAGGGCTAGAGGAGAAACAGGACAAGTTACTTTAAAAGGAGAACAGAGGATTATTCATAAAGCTGAAAGTGCAGCTAGAAGGCCAGAATTTTTACTCAATTGGGAAAGTTATTTGGATCTTTTTTTGTGAAATTCAGAGCAGGTCCTGCAAGCAAAGTTTTTCCATTAAATAGCTTTTCAACTAGCGTTTTTTAAGAGATAATATTTAAAAGTTATCTGTTAATCCACTCCTGACATGAATCACTCCATAGATTGTGAAACATCTTCCTTAAACTCAATAGGTTTTTTTCATCAGATTAATTATTAATACAAAATAAAATGCTGTAAGAAAGCCTGGATCATCTTGATGGTTGAATTATAGGTTAACTCTTCAGTCTAAGCTTACAACCTTTGTCTTCATAACGAAGAAGTATATGGTCTTATTTTAAAATATTAATGCCAAAAAAAAAAAAAGTAGTATAAAAGAAAATGTTAATCTGTTTCAACATTTAGTGTTGGATCAGTAGTATGCTTTCCAGCGTTTAAAATTTGTGAGAAGTACAAATGTTGGGATTGTGACATGCACTTACAACACCCTTCCCCCCCTGCCACTTACTGGAGAGTTCTGCACAGATTCTCTTGTGTATCTGTTCTCTCTTGGACTGGGGGAATATGTGTATATGGCCTTTTAAAAGCAAACAAATAAAACCCTTGGTTCAAGCTGAGCTTTTGTTCTTAAGTTTGGTTTGTTTGTTTTTTTTTTTTACTTCATAATTGTTGCCACCATCTTAAAAAAGTGAGGAGTTCTATAAAATATTGCTTGAAGGGAAAAGTGCAGAAGTCTGAACTGGATGGGCTTCGTAATTCAGATTTTATCTAAGCTAGCATAGTGAGAGTGCTAGCTATTAATAGGTACCAAAATAATGTGCAAATGTATATTCTATTTTTAATAAGTATTCATTTATGATATTAAGCTCTCTTACTCTTTGTGTTCCATATATCTGTATTTTGGCAGCTTTCTTGCAGATCTTTATGACTATGTGAGTAGTTCATTCCTTAAAACCCTGTATTTTTTTCAGTGTATTTTACAATCTCATATGGCTTTTCATCTCTTTCCTAATGATTCAGTCATCTTTTTTTCTTTTGGAGGAAAAGCAAAACATAGCAAGTAGTACTGAAAATATTCTCTGTGGCAGTAGTATGTTTTAAATACTAGATTGGCTTATTTCTATATTTGCTTTTTATTGCAATGTGGCCCTTACGTGTACTCTTGTGTGCTTATCTTAATACATGTCAGACTTACAAGCCTTTTTGTGCTAAAGCACTGATTTATACTGATCAGAAAAGTGAAGGTGATTTAGAACAAAGTAATGAAGGTGCTATTTGGGGTCATTTTTGTTCCTGCCTGCAGGTGCTTTTCAAAGGAGAAATTGGAAGTTTAGCCATACCAATCTCCTCAAATGAATTGTGTGTGCTTGTGTTTTAAGTTCCATTTAATTTCTGGTTTTGTCATGAAGGTTCCTACCCCCATCTCCCTCCAATTTAATTCTAAGTTTTAGAATCTGTTATGAACTGTGCTATGCCTCCTGTCAAATTTAATATGACTATTCAAAGCTCATAAGTTGATAAATATGCCAGAATATTGACATGTTCAATTCAGTAGATGTAAAGAGAACTTGCCTTATTTGTGCAGATTTCTCCAATACGTGTGAAACTTGTTTTTCTGGTTGGTTGGGGGCAGGAGAAATAAAAAGAAAAATCAGTAATGCTATGCTCTTCTTATAGTGCTGGCTGTGACTAGTTAAAGAAAATAAGTTAAGTATTGGTATCCTGCCTTCCTACTTAAGGGAAGAAAGGGGGTGTCTTGATTAAAAATGATAGACAGATTCTCTTAATTCAAATAGTCTTCAGTTTCTGGAGTCTAACCTAGACATAGCTGAAGTTTTCAGAAAAATTGTGAAATTCCCTTTTCATATTCACTAGTTGCATTTATAATTGTATGCCAGGAAAAAAAAAAAAAAAAAGAAAAAGAAAAAAAAAAAAGAAATACAGTCTGTTCCCTACATGGATGGCTGTTCTTTGGTTAGTACAATGCATGTAAGGGGATGTAGGACTACATTTTTGCTTCTCTCAGAGAACTGAAATACAGGAAGAGGCCAGTAGAAATAAAATTTATCTTAGTAAAAGAACTTTCTGTGTTATAGTCTCTCAGTAATTTTTTGATCCGTGGCATTTTCTGTTTTATTAATATGTTCAAAATACTAAGAGAGAGCAGAAACTCCTGAACAAGTGACAGAAAACAGCATGATGTGTGACTGAAGGGTTTGTGTTCCACTCCTCAGTGCCTAACGGTAAATATGGAAATGCTTCTGCTAGAAGTATTTCTACAAGGAATATATACTAAGAGAAATATATACTATAGAAAACAGTAGTGAGCATACTGGGTTGCAAAGTTGAAGCATATCTTTCTTCCTGTAAGATATATGTATATTTCTTTTTTTTTTTTCATCTCCTAGTTTAAATGGGATGATGTCAGCTGTATCTGAGATAGCAAGGGGCTTGACTTAGAGACATACGGAGTTTTTACTGGTCTCATATTACAGCCCTGTCTCTCTATTCTTCTCTCCCACTGATACCATGCGGTATCAGGTTTTCAAAGGATATGTTGTTTTCTGACAAGAAAACCTTCCCATTAAGGTCTAAATAAGAAAACAAGTAGTGAAATAAGCTACCAGCATACTGTGGCTATGTAAAAGAATGAAATGGAACAATAGAAAATGAGTAATGACACTGGCAAATAATTTTTTGCAGATAAAGATATAATTTAACTTGTTTCAGAGGATTGTTTTCGCTTTTTATGAAGAATATCTGTACAATGCATTTATCACTTCAGCCAAGTTTATTTTTTTAAATAAAAAACCAAAGGAATGAAAAATCATTACTGAAAAATATTTCATAAGTCCAATTCAAAATGTCTTTGTGCAAGTAATGTCTAATGATTTCTTGTCTCTGTTTTGCGTTTTACTTTTGTCACTTTGAATCTCCATACAGCATTGCTGCAGGGGAGAGGAAAAATCATTCTGGTATTTATACGTATTTGGCTTTCCTCAAACAGTTGTAACACAACACTTTTCTGACATTGAAGCAGGGTTTGTTGCTGTTTCCTCCCCTCCCCCCCCCAATGAAATCAAGGTTTACTTTTTCCTTTGGCAAAGAATTTCTGTCTTAAAGATGCAAAAAGTATTATGTGCCTCCTAATATAGTTACAATAGATTCTCGGCTTGGGGCCTAAGTACTTTGAATGCTTACTTCAGTGAAATGAAATGCTAGGTTTGGAAATAATGTTTAAAAAAATTAATGAATAAATGCATACACAATTCTAATAATTGCATGAAACTTTGGGTAGGGAAAGGAGCAGTACATGTTTAAAATACTCTTGTAAAAAAATCGCTCAAGGAAAAAAGTTGGAGGTGACTACTTTGGATGAGAATGTTTCTATTACTTTATACAGCTAGTTCAGAAGTATTTGTTTCAAAACCTGAAAAACAAATTAAAATTTAATCATGTTGCAAGCAGCTGTAATGTAATTTAGAAATAATTTCTGCTCTGGTAATTATTTATTGTTGTAAATTTATTTTTGTTTTTTTTTATCTGTTAACTTTGTGTCTCAAGGAAAACCGAAATGATTACTTAGGTTGTCATGGTGTCATGAAGAGGTCACAGCTTCCACTGACTCAGCTTTTAGGTCTAAATTAAATGTTTCAAATGTAAGATGAAAACTGTTATGTTTGTGTCTGTGCATATAGGAAATTGTTGAATTTCAAAACCAGAAGGGATAGCTGTAATCTGCAAATACAAAGGCAAAATATAAGGGGATGAAGAGAGGGGATAGCTCAAGGTCAATCTCTTTTTTCTGGGAAACTGGATCTCAAAGATTCACAATGCTAGGTCAGTGCTGACATTGACAAATTCATTCATTGACAAATACATACTTATTTCCTAACTTTCTTTGAATGAGGTTGTTTGAAAAAAAAACATGTATTAAGATAGATAACCAGTCTTGCTGCATGGTTTCTTTCCTTCCCATAGAAATGGATAGAAAAAAAAATAGCATTCTAGTCTATAGAGACACTCATTTAGAGTAGTCCTTTCCCAGCTGCCACAAGGACACACTGTCCAAAATACAACTTTTTTCCCACATGCACCACCAAACCAGTAAGAAAGAGCACTTGATTGGTTCCCAGTGAAACCCGCCCCAGAGACAGTTGGTTAGATTTATTTTTACTATTACAAAATCAATCTTTTCTCAATTTCAGGAAGTAAACTGGAGTTGTAAGAAAACATACTTTTCTATTCTGTCATGGCAGTCGCTTTGCTTACTCTTGGTGTCTTAGTCCCTAACCTGTGTACTCTGTGATCCGCTTCCTGTCAATATAAATGCAGCTAGAGGTAACAAAATATGTTGCTTCACCTTTTCCATTTGCTTTGCGTGAGGAATAACATACTGAATAATGTCTTCATTCATAAAAGCTAGTGGCATGATGTGGTGAGTTCAGCAAGTTATTTATAAGAAGGTTGTTTTTTTTTTAGCTCTTATAAGACTTTTCTCAGTAATAAAAATCAAGAGCCATCACTAGCAGTTTGAAAACTAGCAAGAATCCTGTTTCTGTTTGTGAATTCATACTGCTCTGTTCGTGTATGTATGTATATATAACTGGCATTCTTAAGGTATGGGCTAATCGTATGTGGTGTTCCATATGTAATATGCTAATCATCAATGTTCAAGTGCGCTAATGGGTTATAGATTTTTCTAGTTAGTGTAGAAAATCATTCAAATAAACCCTGAAAATTGGTAGGTGAAATACAAAATTGGTAAAAGCTCTGCCTGATGGCAGTTGAGTATGTACCTCTTCTCTTAATGTATTTTGTTAAAGAGCTTTAATTGGAGGGCAAATGACCAAATCTTTTCTCTAGTCTTTCTGCTTGTGGTGAGAATGATTGTCTGAGGGGACTGGAATAATGCTCCTTAAGCCAGTACTTCTTGTGGATATCCTGGTGACTCTTTAAGACAGGCCCTATTTAGAAGTACAAGGGGAGGAGAATGAGAAAGATTAAACATGCAGAAAGGGCATTTTATGCCACAACTGATTTTTAAAAGAATTTGGCAGCATTCAGTTACAGTCTAGTATGTTTCCCTCTTGTTGTAAATTTCAGCATGCATCTTGTTCTCTTAATATTCCTTTTTTTATTTTTTTTTTTCTCTTCCCATCTCCCTCCATGCAAACAAAAATGTGATGAAGTCTTCACTGGATAATTATTCTTTAACCTTATGGATTTGGAGGGCTATTTTATAAATCAGTAGCTACTTGTAGCAAAGGTACCATCAGGACCAATTTGAAGTCCTCTTTTCATCCCAGTAGTGATGTTTTGCTTCAGCTTCCAAAGCTATTGCCTAGTGGGCAATTGCCTGGTGGGCTTTATCTAAATTTACCAAGTAGTTTTTCTTCTTTTTTGTATCTTCTCTTTTCCTATATTTTTTTTCCTCTTTTACCCATTTCTCAGTTGTGTTGGTACTGATTTAATGTACAGGTGAGTCAAGACTATCTTTAAGTTGAATTTATAAATCCAGTCCATCTGTTCATCAGGATACTTGTAATGGTCTGCCCTAGCCTTTGCATTAGTTTCAGAAATATTGCTACCCACCAATATTGGCAGCACTCCTTCATAAAGTTACTAAGCCTACACTGTGCAAAACTATTTGGTTTGGGGTTTTTATTTCATAGTCTAAAAGCATGGCATCAGAAGTTCTCGGTGCGTGATGCAATTAATTGCAGATTAGTGTTAGAAGGTAATGCTCTTCAGAGACTGGTTCTTAATTCCAGCATTTCTTTATGCTCTTCTGGTAGTGTAAACAGTCATAAAAGTATTTTAATTATATGCAAGCATTATGTTGCTATGACATTTTAACTTTTCCCTTTTTCATTCTTCATATTCTGAGATGCGAATAAAGAAGGCTCAGGGATCAGGTTTAAGATACTTTAAAATGAAATTTTGTAACAGTTCCATCTAAATAAAACATTTGTATGCATAATTTCCATGTGAAGCAATTGCAAAGCTATGCTAAATTTTAAGAGCTGATGTAGTGAGCATTCCAAGACAATTTTTGTGGAAGCAGCACATCTCAATGGTTTTAAACAAATTTTGATTTTTAACATCATGCAGGGGTCGTCACCCTCCATCTGACAGATGTGTAGTATCTTGTAAAAAGTTCAGAATAACTCTTTGAAAACTGTTGGACTTGGTCCCTGTTCCAGTGAGAGGGAGAACAGTGCTGAAGCAATTACTGCCTTGAGCAGGTCAGAAGCACATCATCAGAGGTGTTTGCTTATTAAAAGATACCTTTTCTGCACCTTTGTTAGTAGATCCCAATTACAGACAGTCAAGGCATTTCTATTTGCACCATACCTTTTCTGTTCCATGACTGAACAGTCAACTTCTTAGTCAAGCTGGTATACTGATTGATAGTCATAAGTAGTTCAGTTGATAATTAGGCAGATGTTACTCTTCCTCAAACCTGCCTGTTTTGTAGCATGGCAAAATACCAGAGACCTTGACTACTGAACTCTTAATGGTTCTTTCTGCAAAAACAAACTTGCAAGCCTCAATATCTATTTCCACATAGGGCAGGGAGGGAGGGGATAAAAAAACACTACCATGGAAAAAAAAAACAAAAACAACCCCCCCCCNTCAGAAAAAACAAAACAAAACAAAACAAAACAAAACAAAAAAAAAAAAAAACCAAACAAAAAAAAACCAAAACAAAACCAAGTAGCCCTCAGAATACAAATAATCTTGACTCAGGCATCCTAGTTATGATTGACTGTAATAAGCAGAGATCTTGCAACAGATTATGCTGTCACCATATAATTACTGTGCTAGCAATTTGGAAATATGCTAAAACTAATAAACATCACTTAGAAAAATTGTTTTCAAGTGTCTGGTTAAAGTCTTAAACCAGTCACCTTCTTCCATTTCTTATGTGAGGTGAGAGTATATTAAAAAAAAAAAAGGCAAACAAAAAAACCCCAAACAACCTCCAACAAACAAACAAAAAAATCTCTTGCAAAACAAAACTCTAAAGATAACAATTAACCAAGTTGAAAGGGGGGAAAAAAGACTGAAACAATGAATACACAAAGCATGTAAATTGATGAGGGACATTCATCTGATATACACACTGATTATGTTTATACCAACATAAATATTTATGAACCACTGAGGGTGCTGCTTTTGAAACATATTTTGTAAAGCAGCATTCTTGTTCTTTGGAATGTCAGTATATTTCAAAGCTTGTTTTCTTTCCAAATGAAGATTAAGAGTAAAATTTTTGTAAGATGAAAAATCAGAAATTATTTCCATTTGATAGAATTTAAACTGTTTACAGTACTGTTTTCATCTATTTATTTACCAGTAAGCAGAAGGAAAATGAATCAGAATGCAAATGGACTGTTTAATTTGGCATAGTACAAATGAGAATCTGAAACTCTCAAGGCTTCCCCTTTCCTCCTCAGGTTGCTCAAAATACTCATGCTTTTCAAGAGGTTTTGGTACTCTTGTGTTTTCCTAGCTTAAATAGTCAGTTTTGCCTTTGGTTAGTGTAATTCTTTTTTAATCACTTAAATTTGTTGTCTGGTTAAAGAGAATCCCTACCTGAACTACAGTTAGATGTTTGACATTAAAATATCAGCATGTTTTCGCTTGAGTCATTAGGTAAAAATTTCATCTGAAATGCCAGCAAATCATACTGTAATACTGTTGGTTTGAACAGAAATGCCAAAAAAAGTAATATATAGTACTGTTGTGTGTTCTGACTAGGGGTTGGTGGTTTCGCTTTGTCTTCAAATAGTGCTAGAAAACATTGAACCACCGTTTGTCAGCAACTAGACAGTATCTTACGCAGTTCCCCTGCTGCTCAGTGCTTGAAGTGGGACTGTGGGCTACAAATGAGAGCAACATCACACTCTTCTCAGTGGCATGCTGCAATTTTGTGGATCAACAGCCATGTCTGGAGGACTCACTGGAGGCAGTGCAAGTGGGTTAGGCTGGGCTTGTGCGGAGTTACCTATCTCCCTGCAAGGTTCATGGGGCAGCTGGTAAGCAATATCTTAGAGCTGTAGGAGACAGCGTCTGCCAGCTCAGAGCTTCAACTGAACTTTTGGCTCGCAATCCCCTGTGACTGGCAGGGTAGTCCAATATCAGCTAGCTCTAAAATCAGCGAGGACCTCTAGCACTCCCTGTGCAGAATCTTGGTTCTTTTATAAATGTGGTTTTGCAGTTTCTGCTGGGTTGTGTTTCACCCCTTACTTTCTCATTTCTTCAAATTCTGCTGTTGGGTCAAATAAGTCACGCAAACTAGCCATCAACTGGTAAAAACTCATGCATACAAATCTGGGATGTATTTTAGGCCCTTATGCCTCTTACAGTTCATGCGACATTTCACTATCTGAAAGTAGTTTAGTATGAGCAATTGAAAGTGGCAGTATGAAGCATTCTGTTTTACTTGTTACCCACAGTCCTTTGTCTACATTCATCTCTTGATGAATCTTCTTATGTTCTTTATCAGATTTACTTTAATAATTGTATAGGAAAGCAGATTGGTTAACTGATACATCCTATCTCAGGATTATTTTAAACTACTAGCAAAGTGTATGCCTCTCAAAATGTGGGGTTTGTATTTATATTTTCCCCAGCATGTTTGAAATTTACAGATGGCTAGTATTTCAGTCATCCCACAGCAGTAACCCTCAAGCAAAGGGGATAGTTGGTCAACCTTTGTCGCTGTCAGTAGTTAGCATTTATTTTCATCTGCTTTGTGAAACAAACAAACAAAACAAAAACACCTCAAAACCCAAACAAAAAAAATGCAACCAACAACAAACAAATCTCCAAACCTCGTCTAACCTTTAATCCTCAGTGCATGACTATTTACCATCATCCTAGTACATTTTTTTGCTGTGAGATAGTACAATAAAAATTTAAATGCCTTCCTGCTAAGTAGTGGAATAGAAGTAGTTGTAGAAAGCAAATACACTGTCCTGAACAGTAGGAACACTGCCAGAGATATGCTGCTTTCTTTTAGTCAGATCACTGAGGCAAGTCTGTTTCTTAAAACAAATTATTTTGAGAAGTCTCTACATGAAACCTGACTTTAAAATGCTTTCAATTCTTCAGATTTTGGAAAGCTTTTTGTATTCTGAAGCATTGTTAATGTGCAGTTCTGGGTCATAATGTTTTCTTTTCTTCTTAGCAATAGGTTTGGATTTACTAGACAAGCACTACGTGCATTATGTTGGAGTGTTGTTGTCAAACTCCATAATTAAAACTCTCAAATGAACACATTGAAAATATGTTTGTATCTTACTGATCTATATTTTCTAAACAGTATGTAATTTGGAGATGTGATTATGCTCAAAAACTTCTTTGGCGTATGTTGCCATAATGTTTAATTGCTGAGTTAGGAACCTGAAAGGATTTTAATGTAAAAAGTTTTTTATCAAACATGATATATGGCTTATTTGGGAAACATTGTACTTTTTTTTTCATACTTCAGTGTGGTGAAATTCTCTGCTAATGTTAAAGTGTTCTGCATGAGAGTGTTAGAAGTTTGTAACAAATTTTGTACTCCTTTTATTTCTATACACTTTTATTTTGAGATTAGGTTATGAGCAGGAGGGTGTGTCTGAATTTTTGCTGGTTTCTGCATTTTGTGTCTTTGGATTTTTTTTGTTCAAGGACTCAGAGAAGGCCTTTGAGCCTACAATTTATCCAGAGACTGTTTAAAACATAGGAACAGAAAGTTCCTATGCTGGTTAGCATGTTGTGGTGAGATTATGCTGGCAGCTATCGCAAATACATCAGTTTTCTCTCCTCCCTTTCTTCAGGAGCTCTGCACAGCTTTCTCATTTGTTCCATACCTCAAAGTGTGGTACTAGGATGTGTTACATGACACGTGTCTGAACAACCTACTAAGGACCATGCTCACAAATGAACTTCTGTGACTCCAGCGTAACTTTGTAAGTGAAGCAGGTCATTGTAGGAATAGGTATCAATGAAATGCAATCAGAGAATGTTAAATAAGCCTCTCACAGGCTGTCACAACACTGCTGCCTTGTGTTTGAAGTGCACGCTGTGTTTTCAGCCTGGCTACCCTCATATAAATATAGAAAGCACACATTTGAAAACAATGATAAGAAACTACTGTTGCATATGTATTTTCACTAAGAGATAGAGGGGTGAGCAGGCAGGTAGCACATCCAAAATGTTGATGAGGGCACCACTGAAAAATGTGTGGTTAGCGTGGTCACTGTAGAGAGAACGTTACACCCTAGAAATGTTCCAGAATAACTGGAGTAGCTCACATACAGTAAACCTAGCTCTGCAGCTATTTTTCTGCTTGATTTTAGCATTTTTCTGTCTGCTCCAACTAACTCTTAGGCAAATATCCTTGCATATTTAAGTATGACTTGAGTTAGATATTAGTTACACCGAAAATTTCTGCTGCTGTGTAGAATTATTTAGAAACAAATAGACCATTGGATTACATTTTTTATATAAACATATATATTTTTGTGTTTGTATATATATTTATACATGTGTAAGCTCACAGTGGCGAGACATTACTTAGTATGTTGCTTTGAAACAGTGCCACATCCTGCAAACAGAATACTGCTTGTACTTTCAAAATTCACAAGTCACATAACCTTCAGAATAGAAATAACTCTCTCTCCTTAATTACACTGAGATGTATCCAGATATGTGAACTTAGAAATACTTCTGATTAGTTTTTGTTACGTCAGAGGAATCTAACACTGGCAGCCACAGCCTTGAGACTGAGCACGTAAGAGTCTGGACTCTTGAAGAACTGTGTCTCCATGCCCAGGTACTACTTGCTTCAGTTACTGTACTGGCTGTTTGCTGTTTTCCATCTCTGAGGAAAAGGAGGTGTAGTTAGCAATATGATGCTCTGCCTTTTTCAACGACTTACCCGGTAACCACAATTTTATTTTTGAAAGTGCCTTAGTAGGTGCCCAGTTCCACTGAAAAGAATGACAAATTAAGTGTGTAAGTTGTAAGGGTCTTGAGAAAATGGTTTTGAAACAGGTGTCTATAGGAAGTTTATAAATACATTCTCCACATGGTGGGGTTGAGCCAGCCTCAGGTGGAGGCCAGTAGATAGCTGGCAAAAGGAAGCTTTAATGTAAGCTGAAAGCAGTGATATGTGATTTTAGGAGGAACTTTGGGGAATGTTCTTCCATGGAGACATTAGGTAAGAAAAAGGTCAGAGCTGCAACTAGAAATATTCTCTGATGACTGATTTGCACTGTTTCAAGAAAGTACGACTTTATGCTACCTTTTTTCTTTGGTATAAGGATGACCAGCATCATTTGTGGGCAGTGGAAAGAGTTCCCAATCAGTGCTTTATCTGCCTTTTTGTTTCCTTGTTGCATCAATTCTGTTTATGAAGTATGTGTTATGTAGATATAAATATTTTTAGTGTATGTAATGATGTACATAAAAGAAAGGAGCTGATTTCCCAGAATAGATCATGTAACAGTTGCTGGTGGACTCTGTGTATTTGAGTAGTGTCTGAAGGCAAGAGAGCTAATGTTTTCTGTGAGGTGTTTGGTTTTTGTTTTATTTTACTTTTTTGAGGATTGCATGATTAGGCTGCCTGTAATGAGACTCGTAGGGCTAAGGTGATGCCTGTGCATGTGCAAAAACCACCTAATTTAAAATGAAAATTACTAAGTATCTTAGTATCTTTTTGAAACAGACTTTTCCCTTGCAAGTATACTTTGCTACTTTTCTACTTCCCTGTCTTTCCCCAACCCCAGTTAAGACCATTTAATGTAAACACTGTCATTCTGATGGTCTGCTTCCTTTCAGTATCACAAAATTCTCTGTCCTGATTTCTCTTCTTCAAATGCCTTCTCCGTAACCTGCATGTCTTCTCACAATTCACCTTCTTCTGTTTTGTCTATTGACTTTTATTCTAGCCTGTACGGTCTACTTTCCTTTCTTTTCTCTGGGGTGTTCATTGTACTCCTTTCACAAATTGTCTTATTTTTTTCCCCTTTCAGCACCTTGACAAAATTATAGGCTGCCAGTTCTGTGGAACAAGGCTTACATATTCCTTTCTGTGTTTTTTTTTTTTTTTCCTACTTATGAGCTGCTTTTTTAAAATCATTTAAAACTCAAACAAAATTGGAATTTAATTTAATTTTTTCTTATTTTGTGCTGATAACAAATGCATACTTATTTAATTTTAACTAAATTTGTTCTGATAGCAAGAACATAATATTACTGAATACTTTAAACTTTCATTTTTGATTTACATCATCTGAAAATCTTTCACTTTCTGATGTATCGAATACTATTCAAGCGGTCTTTCTGTGGTTTACACAGTCTTCCTCTTTCACTAATATAACCTTTTATATACTCCTTCAAAATTAAAGGATGAAATTTTGGACTTACTGACGCCAGTAAGAAAACTGATGTATTTAATATATTATGGTAAAAGTTTTTTCATCTTTGCATGACCTCTTCCTGTACCAGTCTGGTCCTTGATTCACTTTGAAGCCCATTAACTTATCAGTTGTACCAGTCAATACCTGGCAGTATGCCATGCCAAAAGATGTAGCTAGAACTTCTAGAAGCTAGAACTGCATCTTCTGTTCAGGAAAGCTTCTGTCATAGGTTTTGTACATTTTTGTTGGGGAGTGGTGTTGTCTTTTTTGGGGTTTTGTGTTTTTTTCTTTTTTTTTTTTTTGTTGTTGTTCTTTTTTGTTTGTTTGTTTTTGTTTTTGTTTTTTAAATACCTTTACAATGTAGTGTGGAATATTTCTGTTACTAAATATTTTAGTGAGCTCTTGGAAGTGGTTAAATAATATATATTGTGTGTGTACACATATGGCGTAGTGGAAATGTCACAGCATTGAAGTCAGTCTCTTGTTTTTGCCAAGATGCAGCTAACAGGAAAACTATTACATGGAAACTGTTTCAGTGTAACAGCAGCACAAATAGTTTATATTGTTCCTCAGTTTTTAAAATACTTTATGTGAGCATGGAGTGAATTGTGCGTCTGAAATATATTCATCTACACTGAGAGAGGGGTGCCAAAATGTAAGTTTTCAGGACTGAAAATTTCTAAGAGTAGCTTAGTAAAATAAGCATCCATTTGGGGTTCCTTCTAGTCCAGATGACTTATCATTGTCAGTTAGTTTGAACTGCAGAAACTCTTTGGCTCAGCTCACTAAAGCGTCCAAGGGAAAAAAACAATCTGGCCCTAGGAACTGAAAAATATTATTAGTGGCACCACTAATATTTCACTGAATACTCTTAATGGAACACTACAAATAGGTAAAGGAGAAATATTTATTCCAGATAAATATTTTTTCCTGTATAAATATAGTACTTCTAAATACCAACATGTTGGTATAACCATCATATGTTCTGCTTCTGTCAAAAACTGGAGTAAATTATACTAAGCAATGCCATGGTCACTCTGCTGTGCCTGTGCCTGGCTGCTCCTCTGTGTAAGCAAGCTCCTCAGCCAACCAGTCCTTCCTGATACAGGAATACAGAGTTGGTGCTTCTGAGTAGAATTGCTTGTTTTCTTGTTACTCAAATGTCTTTCTTCTGTCATTGATCTGACAAAAGGGAGGTATACCTGTGAAATAGAGACTAAACAGTGCTGTTTAGTATGGTTGGAACTTTTGGTGAAAAATCATCTCCTTTAAGAACTTGGAGCTGTATTATCAACACTATAAAATTTTACAGAACAATGACTCCAACTTTTAGACATTGGTAGGAAATGAGTGAAGACAGGACAACCTTTATAGGAAAGGGGAATGGGAGAGAAACAAGTGACTTGCTGGTATATCAAAATCCAGAAAATTATATTTTTGAAGAGATGTCAGAACTGTGATTAAATGTTATCAAAAAGTACTTTTTTTTTTTTTTTTTTTTTTAAATAATCTTTAAATTTTAAAGCAGCTTAACAGTTCTAAGTATCTGGTAAAGACCCCCATGCCTTTATAGGTCTCATTCAGTTTTTGAAGATACTTGCACCCAAAAAAACAGACTAAAAAAGTAAGAATACAAAGCAGCAGCTACAATGTAAGCTCTTAGTTAGGACATAAATGTTCCTTTAGTGCAACAAGAGAGGACCAGTTTCACTTTGTGACTTGATGCTGCTTCAGTGCAGCAGTTAGACTAGAGGTTACAGGTGCAACATCCCTTTGAAAATTAATTGCTAACAGTTGTTTTTACCTAGGCTTGACTGATTGTTTGAATTCAAGAGGCTTCATAGTTTACTATATCTTTTGTATAGAAGTTGACAAATGCTTACCAAGTCTAAGTTCTTGCAAGACAGTCTGTTAACTGTTAAAAAGGCAAGCAGTCTGATTTTCCTATATTAACATACTGTCCATTTCAAACCACATCATGCTATAGTTTGGTACACAATGTGTCTGATATCAGAATGTTGCTTTCTGGGATGATTTGTTAGTATTAACCTGTGCCTGTTTGTCTTAAGTACTGAGGGAATAATAAAGCTGATCTGTTTGACAAGAAGGCATTTATTGCAAGCGCTATGTACTACAGAGGCATCTCTTTTGGAGGAGAAAAGGTCAGTAACCAGTAAATGCTTTTTTTTAAAAAAGTACAAAAAGTAATAAAATACGTAGTGGGATGAGTATAATTTCTGAAGTTAATATATTCCTGCTTTAGCAATGTTATAAAATTTTCCATTGCCAAAAGATGTAGCTCATGTAATCAATAATGTGCTTATATACACACAGCTTTTGTGAGTTTGGTTTTGGTTTGTTTGGTTTTTTTTTCTGTGCTGTAATTCATTCTTCCTGATTAGAAAAATCTTTGTTTTCATTTCTTAGGAAGTCAGAATACAAACCAATTTTCAGATTTCTTGAAATGTTTTGAATTTTATTCAAACTGCTTGTAGAAAGATGAATCTACAAGAAGGAAGGAGTGTCATCTGCAGAATCTCCAGGTTCATAACAAGCAGGTCACCTACACCCCAGCTATGGTCCCAAACTCTTTGAATCCATAAGGGGTTTCTCCTCTGTGATGTAGTTTTTGGGGTTTGATATGAAAGTCTCAAGAGATGGAGAGTATATTGCCCCAGTTAAGATTTTGCCAGAGCTGATATTCCTCAACATGCCCTTTTTTTGGTTTGTTTTATTTTTTTTTCCCCCTCCATGAAACAGTCTTATACAGACAGTTTCAGAACTACCAGTACTTATTGAAAAACACAGTGGTTCATATATCTAGGGATAACATTCTGAAAACATTTCTAGCTATTGTGAAGGGTTGTTTTTTTTTTTTCCAATTTTTCAAAGCTTCAACAATAAATTGCAGTTAATATTGCAATTTGGTCCTTACTATGTTGTGGAGGTCCACCATCATCATTTTCTTTAGGATTTCTTAGGACCGATGGACAGGCTTAAGGGCTCAGTAAGAGAACATTCACTGTTTAAAAGCTTGGATATTCAAATGGTAAGATATTTGAAAGTCCTGCTTACCTATGTTGACTGTGCCAAAACATAGTACAGGATTCCATGCTAGCTTTATGCTCTAAAGTATAGTCAGAAAGAGGAGAAGGAAGAAGAATCATTGTCATGTCCTGAAAATGAATGGAGGGTGGCATATGTTGGAGAAGCATCATTATTCATGCTGCTTGTATTCTTTGGTCCTTTTCTAGGTGCCTCCTTTTGAGCACTATTGGAAACAGCGGACTAAATGGACATTTAATTCTGATTCAGTAGGGTTTACTGGCATATTAGAAATAGGACTGGAATGTCATACCTGAATAGTGTCAAAGCCAAACTTCCAAACTGCTCTGGTAAGAGTTGAGATTGAGAAGAAGAAAAAAGAGGCTTGAAATGCAAAAAAAAGTCATTATAGCAGAAGCCTTCATTTAGTGCTCTATCAATTAAAACAATGTTATTTTGGTGGAATAATAAGAAACTACCTTTCTAGATAAACTGGAGGATCTCTTTTTCAAACAACAAGACAGACATGCCAGGGATTTCCTAAAAATTTCATTCTGTAGCTGGCCTGGTCATTCTGGTCAGCTACTATGGATAAGAGTACTGTATCCCTGGTGTGACCTTGGGTTACCATTTTAAGGAATCAATATTTTCCTATGACTGATACACTAGAGGCATGCTTATGGGTTTTCATGACTATCACACTAGAGTTGATGCATTCTTTGATACTTTAATACAGGCAGGGTTAAGAATCCCTTCCCTTCTCTCCGTGGAGATATGGAAGATCTAAGTTTCAAAATAGGATGCTTGTCCTGATTTTTCGGTCATATCATAGATTGGAAGTAGAAAATATCTGATATTTTCAGAAAACTGAAGAAAAATACTTCTCTCACAGAACTGATTTTACCAATACTTGTTTTTACCACTATCTCCTGTGTGATAATTCCTTTAGCCTGAGTTTTGTACAGGAATTGCAATAAAAATTTTGCTTGAAATGTTTTTTGTTACTCTTTCAGGGACTAATATATCACTGAATACCAGTGCTAGAGATGTGAAAAAATGTGGCCTCAAAGTCATCATCCACCCTGAGTGTTTCAACAGGAGTCCTTTCAGAATTTCACTTTATTATATTATTGAATAGATGGCAAGATTAAATGAATGCTTGTAATGAAGCTCACTGTAATTTGAAGGCAGTATAGAGCTTCTTACTTGTTTTTTGTAGTTTGAATGTTAAGTTTAATTACTTAAGAAACTGAAGAATGTTGGGTACACACATGAGTAAATGCAAAGAATCAGCACTGCTCAACATCCAAGAGCTTGATTATTATGCAGATTATTTGTTTGCAATATTTATTTTTTTAAATAATGAAAATTATCTTACCCTATCTAGATCTGACTTAAATTGTTTTTGTTTATAATCTGCAGATTGTTGTACTGTCATCATTGTTCACAAAGGTAGTTGAAGTTCAATTCAAATCAGTTACAATTCCTGGATGACCTGACTATCTGGATGGCATAAATTGCTATAACTCTACTTACTTTCATAGAAATAGATAGGGAAAGAATTTCAACAGTTCTACCACAATGTGACATGTCTGTTTTAGATTGTTTAAAAACTCGTTTGCCCTATACACCGAAGTAAACCTCTTACCTTTTATTTATCAAATAAACTATTTGCTTTAACCGTTTTTAGAGTATTTAATGTCATACTTAATTCAAAGTACAAACAAGTCAAAAGAAACAGGCATTTATTGATACTGCCTGCTGCATATTTTAAATATGCCTTCAGTTCAGCTTAGCCTGATTCTTTGAGAGAATTGCTAGTAAAGATGTCTGAAGAATAGAGATCAAGAAAACTTTAATGACTTGTGGGGTGCAGCTTCAAAGTAATCATCATCAGCCTAAGTACTTTGCAGTATAAATGCATTTCTAGCCTAATAAACAAGTGTGATGTAAATTTTCATTATAGTAATAGTTAATTTAGTTATCAGAGTTGTTATCTTGAAATCTTGTACAAAGTAAAGTTGTCCAATATGCACATATGTAGGAAATAGCAAACTTGAATTAATTCCTAGATAAAATCAGTATGCATTGCACTTCAATGGTTTGTCTTTATTTTGTTTCTCTAATCAGTTAATTTCAGTTTTGTTCTCTGCCTTCACCACATCAGTTCCATTGTCTTGATTTGCATCATTTGTAGCAGCTGGCTTCTTGTCAGTCTGTCGTTTGGGCCTTTACATCAAACAGCAAATTAATTACAGGAAAAGAAATCCCAATAATACCTCTATGCTTAGAGGATTTCACAATTGTCAAGAAGTGAATGTTGATGACTCTTGTCAGAAAGGAGAAGTGGAACACGGGGAAGAGGGCAGTGCCTGCTTCACAGGTACCATTAGTTGTCTGTAGATGTAAGTGTTGGTCAGTTAACTGTACCTTCCCCTCAATTGTTTTAAAGTCAAACTAGGAAAAAATAGCAATTAAAAAAAATAATAGTATGACTATTTTTTTTTTATAAAGGATGCATAACCTCAATGTGTCTCAAGTGCAGAAGCACTCTTAGGAGTTTATTGGAAAGCCTGTTTGTATTCTAAATGTTGGTTCCTTTTCCATATATCACATCTTAAAATCATAACAAATGAAGCCTACTTGAATTCATTCTGTCATCATTAATCTGTTTTTCAGATTAATCAAGAGACCCTTTTAAAATCACCTAACATGTAGAAAATGCTCACAAGTATGTATTCTGGAAGGTACCTGTAGAAACAAGCATTTAAAATGCGAACAGTGTTTAGACCCTCAACGTGCTTTTCTGACATCAACAAGTAATTTAGTCTTCTGTCAAGTTCCTGCACTTCATTAAATTCCATTTTTTCTTAATGGCTATTAGTACTGGTTAGGAAATTAACATTGCTTTTGTATTTGGCTGCACTTCTGATGTGCTTTTAAAAAAAGCCAAATAACGAAACACAGCATTCAATTAACACTACTAGTTACTGTGGTGGGGAAGTAGGAAAAATGAGTGGAGTCGGGGAAGTGGTATTTATATAGTAGGAACATAAAGGAGACATACTCTACTTGTGGTGAAATACTCTATTTGAATGATGGACTAGTTTAGCCTAATTTATTTGCTATGCTATTGCTCGTTTCCCCTAGTTTTGGGTTCTTGAACAAATAGGTAAGATTTCCTTTGCTATCTTTTCAAGATACACATCATTTCTGTCTTTCTGATGTTTTTTGCTGTCTCTAACTGACCTATCTCATGTAGTCTATCTTTTCAATAGTGTGCAGATCACAAAAGAAGGTAATACCTTGCCCAGCTCTTAAGAGAATATTGAATTTGGTTAGATACAGTGTCTGTTTTGTAGCTATATCCTCTCTCATTTTCTGTACTGTATTGTTAGCACAGTTTAAAAGCTCAGTCCAGCATTTTTCCAAGGTCACTTTCAAAGTCCTGCTGTGATTCCGATTCTTTTATATTTGTCTCTGGTTTTGAGCTGAATGTGAAATTTAGTGGTTTAGCTTTTGAATGGGAAATTTAATTTACAACTTGTCAGTTCATTTACAAAATGGATACCACTGTGAAGGATTCTCCTAAATATATATGCAGCCTTTCTCTTTTGTTCTCTGTTTGTTTCTTTGTTCCTGTGAAGCATGGAAATACACAAAAATCAGTTTGAAAATCTAAATTCATAGCTGTCACTGCTGACCATATCCTCCGGGCCCTCCAGGCTGCACTGACTGTGTGAGACAGCAGATGGTGGCTGCCCATGCAAGGTATCCATCCAGGAAACAATGCTTGCCTTCTCTCAGCATCCCTGCCCTTTGTCTGCCCACAAAACTCCTGTTTATTGATAAAACTTGAGTAACTGCTTGTAGAAATGTTAGGTTCACTTTATTTTTTTTTTTATTTTCTCTCCCCAAACCCTCTTAAACTTGATTGTATTCCTTCCCATCCGTACTTCCAGGTACACCACTTCTTGTCTCTGTTTTATGATGAGTAGGCATTATGTATAATCCCTCAAAATGTTTTTGATAAATCAGCTACCATAGGCTTTGAAATGTCTGTTTAACTTTCAACATTTTAATCCTGTGTAAAATGAATAGTCCAAAATGACTGAGGGTCTGCTAGGCAGTGGGTTATAGCAGGAATTTAAACCAGTAAGTCCATTTGGATTTGTCTCAAACTGTAACCATGGCAGCATATAAAAGTAAGAAAACTTTGGATACATGAAAGTCATTCAACATACTGATTCCCAAATGAGGTGTTGCTGCAAATCTTTAACTTTGACAGCTGAGGTTTGCTTCAGAGAGTCTACATAAGAGAAGCTAAGCTTTTTGCTTTATTAAATTACAACTTTCCCCCTTCCTTTTTAATGGAGTGTGATCTAAGTCTGAATAAAACTATTTTTTTTCTTAAAGTGAAGTCTATTATATAGCCTATCAATGGGCTAGATAATCATGATGAGACTGGCAAACTTGTGAAGCGTTATTGCTGTAGAAAACCGAATTGAAATACAATGGCATTTGCACACATGCAAAGGGAACCGTTGGGCACACAGAAGAACTTGGTGCACAAACATCCATCATTGCAGCCTGAAGTCTCTCTCGTCCTTATGATAACAAGTCTTATGTTTGAAAAAGAATTTGGAAACAGCAATGGAATTTATGCATACTGTTAGATTCTTGAGTAGTTACACCCCTAAAATCTCATGTTTTCAGTATCAAATACTGAATGCAACATCATTGAGTATTGTGCTTTACTCTGTATAATTGAGCTTGCTACTTGAGCTAGAACGTCTTTTTTTTTTTTTTTAATTTTTCTAGGAAGTGAGGAATTAAGATTCGAGTTATCTTTATACCACTGGAAACAAGGACAACAGTATTTTTAGCCAAGCTAAAAAAGCCCCACAAAGTGGTCAAATGCATCCAGCTGGTGGTTTGATTGTTTGAAGTTTAAGTGATAAAATGGGAGATTTCTGCGTCTCTGGTTATGCGAATGATAGCACTGATTTCTGTTGAGTGCTCTAACACAACAGATTTCTACTGTTAAAGTTATGGGTTTAGGTTTCATACTGACTCTAAAATATGTATCCCTGTTGACTGAACTTCTGTTGCCCTTATTAAGGGAGGGGAATGAAAGATTTTTATGCATAGGTGGCAAGATAACATAGAAGTTATAATTCATTCACAACTTTATACTTTCCCTGGAGTCCATGCGTATTTTGCTCTGATGTTTGTTTGGCCAATAAAACTCTGTTAACAAGCATGAAAGTTCTGAGAGACATTTTAATAATAAAATGACCGATTTATATATGGAGAATTATTCTATGGAATATAAAAGTTGTAGACAGGAAATACACTTTAACATATTTTACCTTTTCCAGTTTTTGTGTATTTTTAGCATGTGATTTCACAGATTCTTAATATTTTTAAATACAGGTAATGAATTTGGACATCCAGAATGGCTTGACTTCCCCAGAAAAGGGAATAATGAGAGCTACCACTATGCCAGAAGACAGTTTAATCTTACCGAGGATCATCTTCTTCGCTATAGATTCCTTAATGCATTTGATAGAGATATGAATAAATTGGAGGAAAGATTTGGCTGGCTTGCATCTCCCCAGGTAAGCTTTATATATTAAATAAGTTTGTAGTCACCACTTGGGTACGTGTTCAGAATATCGATAATGCTAAATTCATATGCAGAAATCTTAAACACCACTTCATTATGTGATGCGTAATGCTCTCACCATATATTTCAAGTTGTAAGAACATGTCACTGAAATATCTTCCAACGATAATAGAAATCTCAAAGTCTCCTTTTAGCTTCACAGCAAGCCCTTTTTCCTATTAGTTTTGCTATTTTTATTTAGTAACTGCTGTTTGGATAAAGCCGACTATAAAACTGTCTGTAATCCAATCTACAGATTGCTTTGGGAAAGTGTAAATTGTTCTCGTGATTTACTTGTATGCAAGTAATTACTGTGTTACTGAGGAAACGCTTCCAGGATAATGAAAGTTATAGTCATCCAGTCTTCAACCTGTTACTTCTGTATTTGCCTTTTTTTACCCAAATATTGCACTATACTTAGTATCAAAGCAACTCAGTTCTTATAATTTCTCAGTGTTTAATTATGTCACACAAGTCCTAATCTGCTTTAAAGAACTTTTTTTTTAAAGGAATGTTATTTATTAATGGCTTTAGCAAATAGAACAAAAGTGATATGTGCAGCAGTTTAATGTGGCTTGTCAAAGCTATTTCTCACACAGATTTAAAACAAACAAACCCATATACAGTGCTTCATTTTCTAAATTGCTAACAGTAGATGTGATGCTGATCTCCATAAAAAATAGACTGAATGTTTGATTTGATAAAAGGAATCCATATTTTGCTAAAGGAAAGTGTGATTAAAAGATCACATCATGAGTCTTTAGTTAAGAATTTTTCAAGTGCTCTATACTAAACATGTTCCTATCTCTTTAACTGTACATTGCCTTAAAAGAGTAAGCCACAGTTTTGTAATCAAACATTTTATGACTCTAGGTAAACTATTTCAGTTTGCGTGTTAATGCCTTATCTGTGTTGTTTGAATCTTTGACTCTTTTAATTGAAATGAGATATGGAAGCAGTGGGGTTTTCTCTTTTTTTGGCTAATTTAGTTAGAAATGAGATAGTTTATAGGATTGGATTGGATTTTTATTTTTTTTTTCTTTCGTAGGCTTATGTGAGTGAAAAGCATGAATCCAATAAGGTCATAGCATTTGAGAGAGCAGGTCTCATTTTTATTTTCAACTTCCATCCATATCAAAGTTACGTGGACTACAGAGTGGGTATTGAAACTCCAGGAAAATATCCTTTCCTTTACCGTTTTTCTTGTACAGAGAAACTTTATAAGTTAAAAACTAATTTTATTTTTCTGAAATGAAGGCGCAAGTTGCAGTTAAAAGGTAAGAACAACTTATTTGTCATTTGTATAATCTTGCTTTAACTCTTAGCGTACAGCAAGAAAATAATTTAGAAATTTGCTTTCCTTGTAAGAGACAGTTTTCTAGAACACAAAAGTAGAAATTGCGTTACAGTTTGTGTTAGTTTCCCTGTGATGTCTTATTTTTGCAATTATGTTGAAGCATGTTAACAGCAAGTAACTTCTTAAATGAGCTGCAGAAGTGACCGCCGCAAGATGAGGCCGTGCACAGTCACACAGGAAAAACATTAGTTTAAACCTTCATCAGGAATGTGGTACAATTTCTGTCTTATTATTAGGTGGACTGAGAATGCCCTACTAGCTCAGCTGAGAAGTGTTAAATAATTACTTCCAAGTAATTGACTGGTTTTTTGTTTGTGTTAAAATTCTTAGCATTGAGGGAGATAGAAAAAAAAATACAAAAAAAAAGTTAACTTGCCACAGGAATTTAGTTCGCCCAAATTCAGTTTGTTTCAAGTACTTTGACAAACAGAGTCCAGTGAATGTTGATGTGTCAGCAAAAGCACTGCAGTTCCAAACTTCTGGCCTACTCTCTTTTTATTTATCACCAACTTCAGTAACTTACTGCCGTGTTTTAGGTGATAAGTGTCGCACCTCATTACTTTAACTCTTGATCACTATTGATATGACCTGCATAATCTCGGGATTACCAG
Source organism: Pedionomus torquatus (assembly GCA_013398155.1). Taxonomy (NCBI): domain Eukaryota; kingdom Metazoa; phylum Chordata; class Aves; order Charadriiformes; family Pedionomidae; genus Pedionomus; species Pedionomus torquatus. The sequence continues at coordinate 316,588 of VZRU01011027.1, read as the reverse complement.
GATTGTGGTTTAGAAAGATCAGGTCAAATCCACCTTCAGTGCTTTCTTGTGCTACCTCTGTGCTGCTATTGAAACTCCTGGAAAAGGTAGAACAGAGTAGCAAATTAGAGTAGTAAAATCTTTATTTGGTGTTGAGAGACACCAGTACTTGACTGCCATAGGGTTCAGGTATCCACCCATTTAAGTTGGTGCTACTGCTCTTGATCTCTTTTATGAAATGCTTTGAGTTCTACAAATGGAAAAGGTGTGACTTCAATGCTAAGGACTACAACGTGTTACAGAATTAACATGTGTTGTTTGGTCTGATGCTTACACAGATAAAATTAAATCCAAACCACATTTTGTTGTTCACTTTCTGCCTTTCCAGGATGCTAGAGGTATTATCAGAAATGCTTAAGAATTATTTCCCAAAATTCTCACTGTTAATAACTTCTGTCACTTATTTTTCTCTTTTCCATAACATGTCTTCAGGCTTGTATTTAATTGCGATTATATATGAGGCTGTCTTCCTAATTTTGTTTTCTGGTTTGTGCTAAAGGAATTAAATAACTAGCTATTGTTTTCCTGGATTTTTAAATGCCCTGCACACGTTGTTACACAAATTCTACTCCTTGGCACTTACAGCTAAGATGAGACCAAATTGTGCTCAAGCACTTCTGAAACTACTTGGGCTTTCTTTATAGACATAAATTTGACCGGTCTTGTTGACAAAATGTTTAATATAAACAGCCTTTTTTTTTTATCAGCACTCTAAATTTTTCAGTAATTTCAAAAAATGTCATGTATCTATTTTACAGAACCAGTATCTACTTTCTTCTAAATTAGGCATTTACTGTTTGTATAGAATCCTGAACTCCTGCTTCAGCTGAGGCTGCTCTACAGGAGCTCTCCTGGAACAAATTGCAAAATCTTCTTTTTACTGGGTATACTTTGCAAATCAAGGCACAGTTGGGTTTCAGTAAGTTGGTCTGTTGCTAGCTCACTCTTGACATTGAAGTAACTTTCTGCTGCCTCTTGATCAGAAACACAGTAATTATAACTGATATTTTTTTAAATTTTTTTAAATGTAAACAGAGCCTCATTGGAAGGTGTTTGCTATTCACTTAGTAGATGATGAGGTGGTTTTTTACATCCTTTATTTTGGTTCACTGAAAATCATACCAAAACTTAACAGTGCAAGTGTGTCCAAAACAAATGTGATATGAACAAGGTGTACAGATAATATTTCATATTTGAACTTTATATCATACTTTTAATACGTCAGTGTCTTTACGTATCCTTGTTTCTTATGTATGTGCAGTATAATTTTATTTACATGACATATTATATAGTTTTAATATAAATTGTTAGAGCATAAAGATCCATATTAGCTTTTCATTCCCTAAGTTAAAGTTTTTATTACTAATGGAACTGCCAGTTATGAGCAATGTATTTTCTTTTGTTAAGGTGCTTTGTCTTGACTAATCCTGGCTGCCCCAAGCAAACAGTGGGTTTTGTGCTTCTCTGTCCTCAGTGTGTGACATACTCCAATGCCTCTGGCAGTAGCAGAAAGCTCTAAACGCTGCTGCTACTCTTAATTCTCTTTGAAGCACAGTGCACTTTCAGCTCCCAGAGCCTTGTTCATATGGTAAAATAAGCATCTGGCTGGTTTTATGGTATTGTATTGTTTGCAAGTCTGAGAGGAAGTAGTTCTCTTAATTTAGTGTTCTCATTTGGGAATCTCAAATACGGAATATTCCCAAACCCCAAAATCACCTTTTCAACAACCAAAGGCTGTGGTGTCATTCAGTGAGATCTGGACAGGCTAGCGAGTTGCACAGAGACGAAGACGATGAAGGTCAATACCTGTACATAGGAGGAATAATCTCATGAACCAGTACACGTTAGGGGTTTATCTGCTGGAAAGCAGCTCTGCAGAGAGGAACCTGGTGGACAACAAGTTGACCATGAGTCAGCAATGTGCCCTTGTGGTCAAAAAGGCCAATGGTCTCCTTGGGAACATTAAAAAGAGTGTGGCCAGCAGGTCATCTTTCCCCCCCTACTCTGCCCTGGTGAAGCCCTATCTGGAGTGCTGTGTCCTGTTTTGGCTGCCGCCATTTCAAGAAGCACAGACAACTACTAGAAACAGTCCAGCAGAAGGCTACAAAGATGATAAAAGGAATGGAACACCTCTCTTATGAGAAAAGGCTGAGAGACCTAGGTCTGATTAGCCTGGAGAAGACTGAGAGGGGATCTTTTCAATGGTGCCCAGGAACCGGACAAGGGGCCACAGGCACAAACTGGAACACAGGAAGTTCCGTCTGGACATGAGGAAAAACTTCTTTACTTTGAGGGTGACGGAGCACTGGAACAGGCTATCCAGAGAGACTGTGGAGTCTCCTCTGGAGATACACAAAACCCACCTGGATGCTTTCCTGTCTGGCCTGCTCTAGGTGAACCTACTTTAACCCAGTCCAACCGCACTGATCATCTGCACAGGTCCCTTCCAACCCCTGCCATTCTGTAATTCTTCCCCTATTAATTTTATTCTGTGACAGTTAAATGCATGAACCAGGGCAAAATGCAGAAAATCCTCTGGAATGGAATTGTTGCCAACTGGTTCCTGGTCTGATTTAACTCTGAATTTTAATGTTTGAAGGAAGAAACCTTCTCTTCTTTCCAGTATTTTGAATTCTGAAGATGTAAATAATTCTGAACAATATATGTACTTAAACTGGCATATTACAAGAGAATTGTGCAAGTTCTGGTTCTGGTTCACAAAGCTGGCCTGAAACTATCTTCAGGTTTCAAAAGCTGCAGTGTCTGGGCATGGTTTGTCCCTCAAGCAGTGATAACCTGTGCCAGGAATACAAAAACCTCCTCCTCTCAAAGTATCTTATAAAGACAGCTTGCTAGAATTGAGCATATTTGAACAAAGAATTTCTGCCCTAAATTTTTAGGTTTAGCTTAAAAGCAAATTGAATGAATCTTCACCAGACTTTCGTGAAATAATTAGGAAGTCATAGTAGCTTCCGATTGTTTTGATTGTTGAAATAAAAATCATGTTTCTTTTAAACTTCTTTTAAAAGAGTGAAAAGGAAAAAGCAAGTTTAATGTAGATCAAAATGTTTTGATCTGGCTCAGAAGCATCTTTATATTTTTTTTGCTTTTCTCTTTGGCCTTTGAAATAAATCTCATTTATGTTAATTAAGATATCTTTTTATCTGGGAAGCTTATTTATTGACCACATTAAAAAAGTCACTGTGTTCTCATCCAAGGCCATCACATGGGATGAACCATTTGGACTTCTTTTCTAAAGGAAGTGTTTTTGACTGTATGCATCAAATAAGATAACGTACCCTGGTACCTAGACCATAGAGATCTCACTTCAGTCTAATGCCACTTGCTAGCAAAGTCCTTAGATAAAAAGTTTTCTGTAAACACCTTGAACATACCTAAACTTTTCTTTTTTGTTCTGAATAGGAGAAAGCTAAGCAATACTGTATCTAGCAATTGCATTCTCAGTATCTGTTCATAATGAAGACAGAAGGCCTCTATTATCCCATTCCTCTGTGTGAAAGTTTGCTTCTAACCCAACGAGAGCCTGGAGTTGTGGACCTACCATCAACTGTATTAGAGTACTGCTGAAATCTTAGTAATAGCTACAATAAGATGTGCTTACATACTCATCTTCATAATCACTTCTCAAAAAGCCTCATCTCAACTAAACTAGACATAATTTATACTTTGGCATTAGAAGTGGGAAGATGCAGAGAGTCACTGAAATGCTTCTCTGAAAACAAGCTCAAAAGCAGTTCCTTAAGCATCCTCTGTATGACACTAAATCTTCAGAATAATTTTTCCACTTTAAAATAAATTCTTTGTGATCCCTTTGGAACTTTTACATGAGGAAGGAATACATAAAACTGAGAATTTGTTTTCGCTCTGTTTGGGTGTTTGGGTTTTTTTTTCAGAAATTGCTGGTTTTTTATTCAATAGTCCGAGGCAGTTAAAAATTCTTGTTAATAAAAAGTTTACCAGAATGATATTGGGAATTGTGGAGAAACATGCTGATCCTCTCACTGTCTAGATTTAAGTTTAATGAACTGAATTAGTGAAATCAATGCATGTAGCACTTGTCATTAAATTTGCCTTTATTAAGTGGATGGCTTTGGTCTATCAGTATATTGTAGGAATATATATCACTAGGCTTTTGTCATATGTTTCTCAGATATGTTTCCAGCTATGTTTAAAGGTAAAGAGCTTGCTGTCTCTCTGGCCTATGCTTTTGTAGGTGTTCATTCCTCTGTTCTGATCTTATTGAAAAGTCTTTCAGGTGTTGTTTATTTTAGGCTGTTGGTGTAGCAAGCCTTATTTTACTTTTTTAAGAGAAACGGTAGTCAGTAGCCATTAGAGTCATGGTCCTGCTTGGTTTGGAAAGTCTTTCTCTGAACAGTCAGCCAGTCAAAAACTATATGAAGAGTCACAGCTGGCTTGGAGTTAGTTTTTCCTTCCCTTTCATACTGCAGTATTCTCTCCTGACTTATTTCCCTTGACACTCAGTTGCTCTACAATCATGTACCCTAGTGCGAGACATTCAAGGACTGAGACCTGAACTTTATATGTGAGCATGGAAGTCTCTAGATGTTATTGAGCAATATGAATCACTACTTGCTTGCCTCTGTTTGTAACTTGACATTTCATGTTGTCATATATTGCTAAGGTGCAAGCTGTAAAAAAATGTCACGGGAAGAAATGGTTACTTTGTTTAAAATATTGCCATTTTTGCATGGCATAACGTAGCAAAGCATTGTAAACCTAGAGTGAATGAATACCAGACTAGTATGCTTTATTATTGGCATGAATTTAGGGTAAATAAATGCATTTGAAGTCAGAGTTTTCATAAGCAAATAGCTAGATGAGACCTGAGGTATCACAAACATTATAATCAAAATGCTGCAAAAATATACTTTTTGAAAAAAAACAACCCAAAAGAACAACAACAACAAAAAACCTTAGGAAAAAAAAACACACACACACAAAAAAAAAAACCCACCTAACCAACCAACCAAACAAACAGACAAAAAAAACCCCAAACAAACAAACAAAATATCCCAGAACGGTAATTTGGGCTCTTTGACATTTGCAACCTGCACCTAGAGCTTCTAATGAACAAATAAGGTCACTTTAATGAGTCACTGGCATGCGATTGCTGAAGGCAAAGAGGTTGCTTTGCAGGCTGCTTTGAAGTGCAGTTATGTAGCTGTCCCTGCCTGTTAGAATTCAGGGGTGTATCCAGTACGTGCAGGTAAAGGACTTAATTTAGGATCAGCCAAATGCCAAATTCTATCAAGGTAGTTGATACATTAAGGTTAATAGGCATGAATAAGAAATATAGCAAGCTAAATGTGGGAATGGATCTTCGATCTGTGTAGGAAAAAGCACAGATTTCTAGCACTATGAGACTGTGTAACGATTAGAGTGGCATATGCTATTGCCCAGTTTCTGTTTCATTATGTAAGGAAAAAGAAACATTTCTATGCTCATGTTGGAAATTTACTTCATAAATTATGCTCTTTCAGAAACCTTTTCATGAGAAACAGGCAGCTTGAGCTAACATTATTTCTGCCTAATTTGTTTCAGGTTTGAGATAGATGAATATCAACATCTAGGTCAGTTGTTTCTAGTTCTCTGTTTGTAGATACAATTTTGAATGTCAACAGGGAAACCACTCACAATTTTCCATTTTTATTTTTTTTGTAATACTGACTAGACATTTCTTTGGGGTAATGGTTGATTCCAAGCCCCATCTGCAGTAAAAATTCAATATGGAAAGCTTTGTTATTTTAGTCAATAGGAACATGGCTGAAAGGAGGGACAAAAACCAAGAAAGGTACTTAAAGATTTAAGGAATAATTCCTTTTCCTTCCATAAGATCCCACACTGCTTTTTGTGAAACAAATATTCTGCAGTGTTGGAAGTCTCATTAATATTAAACTAAATTATATATATCCCCATCTTTTTTTCTAACAAGGATTGTTATCTTGGCACAAAAGTAATTCAGCATTTTATGTTCATAATTAACAACCAACATGGATTTACATATATAAATCTACAGCTGGTTTTAGCAAAATCTATCTATATTTGGTTGAAGCAAAAACATACAGTATCCCCTTCTCCCCAGTACTATGCTATGAATTCAGTGCTAAATGGCTTCAACTATCTTCTAAATATCCTGAGTTGAAGTTCATCAGGCCAAGGTGTTTAACTTAATTAGAAAATTCATTCAAATATTCTCTAACATGCTTTTTCTCAGTAGCAGATTTGCCATTTAGTCTTTAAAATTAGTAGTGTGTGAAGAGAAGGAACAGAGGGTAACCTTCATCTTTGAATTAATTATACTGGGTTTTTCAGTGAAATTCAAGAATTATTAAAACCAAAATGGCCTCACCATTTCAGATGCTCTGTAGTCCTCCTTGCAGCTGTACTTCCCTTCATCTTCTCTTTGTTTTTGGTGCATTTTGATGACATGAGTTCATTTTCCTTACAGTGTCTTAATAGTATATATTGTGTCACTTTAACTTCTGTGTTACTGTCTTTGCATTCTTTTATGCCTAGTTTGAAAATCTAGCTTCTGCTATCTTTAGGCTTCCTTCTAGGATATTAGGTGAATGAAAAGTTCATTAATTAGCTATATTGATCTGTGGCTATATTTCTTGTTCTGTGTGCATATTAATAATTCATAAGGGAGTTTTTGTTTTGTTCTGTTTTTTACAAAATCGATTTCTTTGAGAAATTGCTGGTGTTTGGTATTCTTTCCCTTTCTTTCGATCCCTCTTGAGAATAACAATTGTCAGTTCTACAGCTGCTGGTGTGCCAGGCTTTCATTTTTCTCATTTTGTTTCTAGTCTTCACCTATTGCCAAAATCTCTTCTTTTATTTTACAGGTAGTATTTTGGCAGTGAAAATACTTTCCAGGGCAACTTATCTATTCTTGTTTTTTTTTGTAGTGTGAATATATTCATTTGGCCCTGGCCCATTACTGTTTTCTTTGACTTCTCAAACTAGCTAATGCCTTTGTACGTGAAAGTCATGCGTAATCTTGTCATCCTCGTGACTTCTTCATCTGGGCACTCTGTCCAACAGCTTTTTTACATGCTTTTGAAAAACATGTAATGAATAGCATTCTCTACCACATCTCTTTTGCTCTTGGGAAATCACAGATCATGGTGCTGGTAAATACTATCTAAAATCTGAATTGGCATATCTGATGGGGATTATTGCAGTCTTGGTACTGCATTCCTAGCTACAGGCCTTGTAACACAGATCATGCCTTTCCTAAGAAAAACTTGTCTGCAGTGCTGATGTTAAGCAAGCGTTGGAACATGTTACCCGGAGAGGTTGTACAGGCTCCATTTTTGAGCATTTTCAAAAGCTTACTGGATAAAGCTCTGAACAATCTGGTCTGACCCTGTAGCTGACTTACAGAGGCTGCTTCCAGACTGACTGACTGTTTTTCCTATTCCTGTGATCCCATCCTATGACTTGTGATCCCCATCTTCTCTCCTTCATACTAATTTATGATATTGTCCCTGGTCTTCTGTGAGTAAATTCTTGTGGTAAGTGAAAGTCACCTTTCTTGCCAAGGTGAGCATGCTTCTCTCCTTAACTTTCAACTTTTATACAGTGCCATTCCTAAAGAGCAGCTTTCCGCAGCTTGCTTTGTGTTATTTCTATCAGAAAAGTCCTTAAAGATAAGTGTTCAAAAAAAAAAAAAATCAACCCAACAATAAATCGAAACCAAGCATCAAACATGAGAATCCAGTAAATTCATGAGGTAAATGGAAGTTCAGTGTGTGCTTGCTTTCTGTCTGGCAGCTGTGCCACTGAAGGTAAGCATCATTCAGTGACTGTGACTACATTCCCTGTTCAATGTGTATGTTTAAGCATACAAGAGGTAAGTTGCTTGTTGACACTCAAAGCATTGCACTTGACTCTTTCATACATTGTATCTCTAATTCTGTGTGCAGTCAGTTTCAGTTTTCAGGAATGAGGTGATGAATTAACACATTCTATGAACTAACCTAAATGGAATCAATTAGATCTAATTTTTTTTCTTTGACCCTGAGTTGCATCTTCAAGGTGGCCAAACAGATACACACAGGGCCCTACCTTGAGAACATAGTATATTCCCTTAGTGAAATGAGGGAGGGTTTCACTACTGTTACCTGAGACAGGTTCAACTGGAGAAAATGAGTGTGATATCTTTGTAGAGTCATCTAGTTTGAAAGGGACCTTTTAAGATCAAGTTCAGCCATTAACCTAATGCTGACAAAATGACCACTAAACCATTCTTACATGGTGTGTCAAATCCCCTAGTTAAATATTTCTTGGGTTTTGTACAGCTTTTACTAATACATTTTGAACAATTAATAAATATACGAGATGTTGAATGACATATAGGCTTCTTAAGAGAATCTTTTGTATGCCGTGTGCAGCTATGGCAGCATATATACTCCAGCCACTTCTGTAAAGAATTTACCTTAGGAAACATTTAAGAAAGCTTTATGGGAAAGTTGTTTTGTTTTCACAAACAAACACCACCCAAAGCCTTCTCTGGACACCCTAAACAAAGCATCCAGGTGTACCTTAGCTGTTACTTTTGTGAGTAAATGTTTTAATCCATGTAGATGTAATAAGAATGAGTAAATTTTATCTTGTCATATGGTTAAAACTTGCAGCTCAATTAGTCATGGAATCATGCCAGTGTTACTACCGTTGGCACTGTAACTGGTTCAGGACAGCCATCTGATCCCAAGACTCCTTAAAAGATCAAAACCTTTTCAAAGTGTTCCCATGTTTTCTGTTTTGCAAACATGCTTTTCTAGCCTAAATTCACTTTCTGGAAGTTTTTATATACAGAAGGAAATTAAGTTTTTCAGCACAACTTTTGATCCTTTTTGGTTCTGTACTTTTGTTTTTGTCCTATCTGTATTGCTAGAACCGTACCAATTTCCTTTTAGCTAAGAAATGGTAGTAAGGCACAAAACTGAAATCTTTATTAGGTATTTTGTATGTAGAGAAGTGCAGTGAAAAAAATGAGAGCTGATTTACATATGAGTTAAAAAGAAAATAAATATTTACATACATACCCATGCACTATAGGCATGCCTGGAAACCATCAGAGAACCAGAAGCTTGATGCTTAAAAATTTCATTGTACAATCAAAATAAAAAATATAATAGTTCCTAATCCTGATGTTTTAAAACAGATTATGAAAGGATGAAGATGAAACCATCAGAATCAGCTACATTTCTTTTGTCTGTGTTGGGTTACCCTTCCTGCATGTCAGTCTTGTCTATTTATGGCCAGACTTTCTAACTTGATGAGTAACGTGTCGCATAGGTAATCTGTGTAATACAGCTGTCATGTGTAATACAGAGGATCCAATGTGCTTAATATTATTTGAATATATTTGATTTGTGGTAGTTGTTTATGTGAGTCAAACTAGACTATACAGAAAATAGTAGTTTCTTTATAAATACTAAGCCAAACCTTGTCTTACCACTGCTCAGTAGAAATTCTTATTTGCTCTTCTGCAAAGCTTTTAATTAATGTTGGACCATCACCTTCGCAAATAGCACTTGGATTCTGTAGTCAATAGTAAAGGTCAAGGAGCAAAATATAAATTATCCTATTATATGATTTGCATTTTACTTAGTGGTGTCTTACGTGTCATTAAACATGCATAAGATTAAATAAAAAGTGTTAAAATATGTATTGCTAAACATCATAAGAGCATAGTAATTCAGTAATTAATGTGGTAGAAAATGACAGCTTTTCCTCTTCCAGCTCTGCCTGTACAAGAGTTCATTGATTTTGCCACTCTTCTCCACTAGGCAGGAGAATCGTGGCTAGGAAGTCTAGTCAGATTAGTGTTTCCAACACTCTGTCACTGAAACAAAAGAGACCCAACTGCAAAAGAAAATATTTCTATTTTGTGCTTAATTAAAACGCACACCTGTTCAATGGTTTCATGAAAGCAGTCTTCCAAAACCTAGATGCTCATAAAATTCTGAAATGTGAAAAGCAGCTTTTCTATGAGATTGAAGTTGGAAGGCAAATGTGCATGTTTACCAAACTAGTTATTTTTCCCTGGTTCCCTAATTTGTTGAGATTGTCAAATTCTTTTTGATCCCATTCTTCAGAATCTGGTTAATGGTATTTATGCCAAAGGTGCTACGTTGTGAGGTGTGGAGAGGCAGTGGACATTAACTTAGTCTTTCTAGAGAGCACTGCTAAATATACTTTTATAGCCTGGATTAAGGAAATAATATAAATTGTTTTAAAATTAGCATAGCCGTAACAATTGCATTTGCTGTAAATAGTTTTAAAGGAATCATTAAAGATGTCAGGGCTTTCAGCAGCATTGATAAATTATTAAATTTAATGTATAGTGTAGATCACAGAAGCAGAGAGTGAAATGCTTGAGGGAGATATTCCCCTGCCACATTAATAAAATATACAGTAGAATAGTAGCAGCCATTGCTGATGTTGGGTTTGAAAGGGCACTGGAGAGAGTAACTAGAAGTTCTGCATTGTATTTTTCTGTGTTGTACATGACAACAAATGTATAATAATTTGAATGTGTGTATAAAATAAAGGGTGAGGGAGGTGTGTATGTAGTGCACATATAAGACATTGAGGACGAAAGGTGGCAAAGTATAATTTCCCTAACTTTTTTTTTTTTTTATAAAACAAGTAACAAACAACAATATTTTGCTAGCAAATGTGATGATCTACTGTTTCTCCCTTTGGGCACCTACCCTCTAGAGATCAACAACTAACTTTCTTTGCTTTCTGTCAGCAAAACCTGTGCAATCTTCTAAACAGGTATTTCAGAGTGATTTTGCTGTTACTTCTAGTGTACACAGCTTTTTATGCTATGTCATGCTTCGGTCTTTTTTTTTTTGTGGCTGGAGACTTAAATCGGTAAGACTGGCAGATGAAAAACTTCCTACATTCATCTAATAGAGAGTGTAAAAGACAATTAAAAACATCTCTGTTAATATCAAAATCCGTAGATTTTTTTGAGCAGGTCTGTTTTCGAAAGGTTGACTAAATACTGACTGAAGGGTTGCTTCAGTCTTCCCTAATCCTATTAAAGACAAGCTCTAGCAGAATAAGGTCTTCCATGGTTTAAAATTAAGGAAGAAGATAATGGATATTATGGTGCACCTTCTCTGTATTTTTTGGGTGGTGGGGAGTGGAGGGTGAAGCTTTCTGTTGTAATTTCATGAGGGAAAAGGATGTTTTAATTATGTTCAAACATGAAATTCAAGTGTACTGAAATAACCATAAAATTAAAAGATTCTATTTTTTGCTGTCCCAAATAAGAAGAAATTGACTTTTGAATATGTGTTAGCTCTTTATTTACCTATTGTGGCTTTCTTCTTTCAATTTTATTTTATCTGTTTTTTACTTGAATCTGTTTGAATCCTTTAGGTGTCTGTACGGATATGCCAACTCATTGTTACACTTTATATAACTCACCTCATTTTAACAACTGCAAACAGAGAATGTTTGTCTCTTAAAAGGTCTTCTATTAAATATGAGCTTTCTTTGTTCCTCTGTGCTATAATAATTCAAACTCTTTTTCCGAAAAATTGTCAAGGGAGTTGTGAGATGTTCTTCTGTAAAACCATATGCTCTTCTCATTAACACTTGATCAGATTCTGAGAGACTGTAAAATATTGCTACCAATTGATTTTGATGGTCACAATTATGTAACTGAAATGCGATTCAAATCCACCCTATTTAATAGTCCATTTTTATCGGTTTCATTACATAAAGTATTATGCATATGTACTGTAATACTATAAACTTATCATTCATGGAATATTCCAGAAAAGACTGGTGCTTTATCTATTCATTGTCACTATACTAAGACGAAATTTTCAAGACAAATTGTCATACAGCTTCTAAATATTTTGTACATTATACCATTCTTACATTTTCCTACTTTTTTTTTTTTCTGCTTTATAGTGAGTATATTAGGATGAATTGTGTTGCAGCAGTTCTACTATTTTTACTTTGATTTATTTCCTATTTAACATTAACTTGGCATAGTTCCTTAATAGTAAATTTTAAGTATAAAATCCTTCTGGATTCTGATGCTGCAGAATATGGAGGGCATCAGAGGCTGGACCACAGTACAGAGTACTTCTCTGAAGAATATTCTCACAATTATCGACCTAATTCACTTCTGGTAAGTAAGATTCTGTTTTAATTTCATCTGAATAACTTGTAAAATTCTTTTGACAAATATGGAGTCCATTCTAGAAGCATTTTTTGAGGCGTGTTGTTTTCTGAAATTAGCCTTTCTATGAGTACAATAGAGATGACAATGTTACAATTTGGTTATGACCTATAATGTTAACTGACTTTTCTCTTTTGATGTTACATTTAAATTTGCATGCAATCTTGCATTGTCTGGCACATGACATTCCTTGCCAACTTGCATGAAAACCTTCTAATATGCTTCTGAATGGTCATTCTTAATATCATCATTTGCTCTATTTTCATGTTTGCGAAAGTCCATCTTCATGCTTGCTTTGTGAAGCTCTGTAAAAGCTGAAACTTGCATTGCTTTCTTAAAATCATTTGCCTAACTCCACAAACATGAATTAGGGCAAATCATGCATTTGCCAACTGTCTTTCTCCTTCTCAGTTTACAGAAAAACTTTACAAATCAGAGCAGACCTCCTCTGTTCACATAAAGAATTTCCAGTCTTAAAGCTGTATGAATAATGGATAAAGACTTTCCCACAAATCACTTCAGATGAGTGGGAAGCATATGCTTGTGTACAGTTTGTTAGCTGAGGGAAAAAAACTTTTTCTTTCTTAATTACTCTTGAAATCATCATCACTTGCCACAATTTACAATTTTAAAATGTCATTCTTCCCATTCTTTATATATGCATATACATACTTTTCATTCTTTATGGATGTATATACATATATATGTGAATGTGTACATGTTCACAAGCTCAACAAAATGATACAGAAAAAGCCCATGAATTGGCAGAGTTCACTGAAAAAGTTGAGAACGCTTATATTGCAGACTAGATTTTCTTACCTAAAACATATACGTGGGTGAAGGAGTCTGTATCTCAATGCATAGGTATATTTATACACAGAAATACTTGGAAATAAATTACAGCTGTAATCTTAACAAGCTACAGAAACAGAGTATCTGCACTGATTTGTGTGGGCCATTCCTCTTCCACGACAGTGCAGAGATGTTTCTATTGTCACATCTTAACATCTCTCCTGAGATCTGAACTCCTGAGAGTTGTTGTCACTTTTAATATCTCTCCCTCTCTCTTACTGACATTTGCTGTATTTCAGGATATCGGCATTTATCTCATTTGCTTGCTTTAAAAAAGAATTATTGCACTTTAATCATGCCTGGTGTAAAGGATATTTGGAATGTATTTTTTTTAAACTACCTGTGTGTGACAATGTCTTTGTAGTATGGGTAAGTATCTATGCTCATTTGCACACAAAGAAACAAAGGCTCTCAGATTTCATTCCTGAAGGTAGCAAATTAATGCTCCCAGAATGCTTGCTTCATGTGTCCAATTCACGTACCTTGCTTTGGTGATTGGAGAGCATCTTAATTACCTACCACTAACAACTTTTGCAAGCCAATTAACTGCAATGTTATTTCACATTTAGACTCTTAGATGGTAAGTGCGAGTCATTCAAGATAAAAATGCCACAAAATGTGAGGATGCAATTTGCTAGGAGCATGTGGACAATACGGCGTGTGACAAGCAAAGCAGTAAATGCACTTTTGCAGCATAAACCGTGGCATGGCAGTGGCACCTCTGGGTCAGAAAGAAACCCAGCAGTGTGGGTCGTGTTAACTTTCTTTTATGTCCTTCAGCAATCCAATTCACAGACCACCTTCAGCCAACACCCCAGAAGATGCCACAAGCACCACATAGAGGTAAAATGCTAGTAAAAGGACACGAAGTAAAAGTAATTGGTGATAAAAAATCCAGAAAACCTGACTAAATTCAGCAAGATAGAACTCCAAATGAGAAAGAACAGAAGTTACAGTAAATACCTCCAGCTGCTATTTTGCAATAAAACGTTACATTTTAGATAGCAATTTACATCCCAGTTTATGGATAATTAGTTATCCTTGGGAGTTGCTTTAGTTGTAGCTGAAATTTCTAAAGTCCAAGTAGAAGTCTTCCCCTCGTATTTCTTTTCAAAGAACAAATGATGCCTCCCCAATAAACTCACAAAGGTTCTTTTCCTGCTGTTTAACAATTGTCTTATTCTCTTTACATAATGAATGAGACTTAAGTTTCTTGTTTCAAAAATTTTCATTTCTCCTCCACCATAAACTTCAAAAAAATATTTTTTAATGACAGATGTACCTCTCTCAAGGTGTGTCAAAAAGTGTTGTCAGTAGAACATGCCCAGAAGGCTATGACAAAGTGAAATCACATGCAATAACTAGGCTGCTCAAGTCAAGCTTAAATAGCACACAAATGTGTTACAAAAATAGAAGACTAGATGTGACATGGTTCATTCAAGAAACATCACCTGATAAAAGAAATATTCAAAGTGACATTGTGAAATGAGAAGAACGAAGATATGAAATTCCTGGAGCAAAGAACTCTGGATGACGAGGAAGCTTTGTAGGCACTGCTAAGGATTTCACTGTAAAAATTTCTTGATGAACAGATGATGATTCAGGTTTGTTTAGTACTGCTGCAGAGGGCCAGATTTCAAAATCATCAGACACCCCTTGAAAGCTCCATAGAAAAATGCACAAAACCTGTCCTTCTTAATATCGCTGATTTAAATAATGATTATAATCTAATTTTTCCATTTCACTGCTTGCTGTGTTCCGGATTGTTAACAAATATATGAAATGTACATAACTTTCCGCATAATCAACCTTTCTAATAACAAGCTGTTAACCACTTTGTCATTGTAAAAATAGAATCCTTTTACCACAGTTATATTTCTGTTTACATCTCTGCTGTGGTATTCTCCTAGTATTATTTTTTGAGTTATGTTTTGTAGAAGTTGTATGCTTTTTCAATCCTTCTGTAAACTTTTAATTTTGCTTATGTCTTATCAGCGTTTTGCAAGATGTAAATTAAGTGATGCACACACATTTCAACTCCTGTCACATCCTAGTGCACCTCTACGTACAAAGTCATTTGTTGATTACTTAGTGGTTGTAGTTGGATGTGGAACTTAGATTTGGGATGGGAAGAGGAAGAACCATTTCTAATAATTATCATTATTCAAAACATTTTGTCTTTTCTGAGGCATCCATCTTGGCTGAATTTTACCATAAAATGTAATTAGATATCTATGTAGTAGCTGTCCTACTAACTAATATTTTTGTGCCATACCAAAAGTTAGGGTTTATATGAAAACAGTGGGGTTTATACTTTGGTATTTTGTGCACTGACAGAACTGAGTAGCAAGCAGGCTAAATGGAATATTGCAGAGTATGTTGTGTTATTGGCGAATCAGTATGCAATTTATTGAGAATAGGATTGTTTAACGTATTTCAGCTCTTACAGCTTTGCTCTTTCTGTAGTTCTTTCCAATTAGTTAAAAAAATAGAGGTAGAAATGCTCCTTTTCCCCCTGCCCCCAGTTTGTTTTTTTCTGATTATCTATTTTTGGCCTCCACTGATACTCTTTTCACATTAAATGAAACTGAAATTACATATTTTATTTTAAGAATATCGTTATTGCTGAATAACCTTGACCTTACTGGATACTGTTCAATGTTAAAGTGCAACTTCCCACCTCCTTGGGTCTATTGACAAATTAAAATATTCACATAGACTGAAATGATCTAAAAGCTTTTAGTGACCTTAGCTTTGAAAATAATAATTTGAATAACTTTCATGATAAGGATTTATGTGTTGAATTTTAAGGGACTGATGTAACTTTTAACTGTTTTCTCCCTTAACGTGCACAGATGTACAGAAAGAGTGTTAGTAGTTAGAAATTTAACTTTTAGCTAGGGGAATCAGTAAGACTTTAATACAAACAAGGTCTTTTGTTATTTTTATCCCTTGATGATAAAAGGTATAAATTTACCTTCTCATATTCATTGTTTGACATCTTAAAGTAAACAAAACCCACAATCAAGTGTACTGATTCCAAAGTTATTCTGTTAGTAATTTTCTTTTGTTGTATCTTTATTGTTTAGTCTACTTGTTTGTGTTTGTAAAAAGACAACAAGAGATTTTTGTTGTCTTTTTAAAGTACTCTGTCTTAACCTGAAGCAAGAGCGCAGAAGACAGGAGAAATTTTGAGAGATAGCCTGTGCAGGACTTCTTTTGCACAAATGAAGCAGAACAGTCTAAGAAACTATTTTCTGCATATTCATGCTGTACAACTGTAAATTGAAAAACAAATCGGAAGGCAGAACTTCACATTGTTTTAAGCATACCTTCTTTGATATATACAATATCTAGCAAAATGAAATACGAAATGTCTGAGGCTTATATAACAAATTATAGTCAGAAAGCAAAAGCTATCATGTATCTTATTCATTGATGGTTAATTATATTCTCAGAATAGTGTCACTGTCTGACAGTTAGTAGTAATCCAGAGACACGAGATTGTCTAAAACCCTCATTTTAATTAAAAGTTTGGGAAAATGTTGGCACAGACTCTTGCAACATTGCCTTCTGCATCTACCAGCTGCAATATGCACTATCAAATATTTTTCTGCACTGCCTGCTCTAGCTCCGAGTTCCAGTAATTCTCCCATCTGTTGCAAAATGCCCTTGAAATTATTTTTAGGGCTTGGTGTTTTCCAACCCTGAAAGAGGGATGAAGAGCAGTTCATTGCAGTTTCAGCCAATTTTAGTTGTGTTTGCACCTGGTGCTGAATCTAGTCTGACAGACCTGAAAGTGGCAGTTGTCATTTGCAGAATTTCTTGCTTGTGGGGTTTTAGATACATTTGGAGATGGCTATGTATTGTAGTCTTCTCCCAAAACATCTAAGGTGTGCTTCCTGCTTTTAACAGCTGCTGTTCACAAGTGCTTTATATATGTGGTATTCCTTTCCTTTATTCTTAGCTTTTATAATTTCTCATTTCTTGAATTTATCTGGATATTTACAGCAAAGAAAGTATAAGGAGTAAGCATTTATATGGATGAAAAGCATCATATATATTCCTGGCAATTAGTAATAACATCAGTTGTTCTTCCCTGTTTGTGAAAGAGCCTACATGAATGGTCTGTGATCTTGATAAAACACTGTGTACGTTGGTGGAAAATAGGTTGATTGTAGTAAGTGTATCTATTAGAGTGGCTGTGCTATTTTAATGCCAGAAGCCTTGATTTGTGTGAGATTTGCCTAGTTTCGCACAGGGTAACTGCCTCAAGGGTTCAAATGCACGTACAATATAGACAGGTTAGAGATGATGATAAAAAACAATTTTGTATGTATTTGATTTATAAAAAAACATTCCTCTCCACATCATCTGCCTGTGATGACAGCCACAATTATTCCACTTTGTTTCTGCTGAATACTTCATGGGGAATAGACTTTCAATGACAGTTTGATGACTAAACATTTGAATGTTAACTTTGTTAAAAACTTTTATTCACAGCTGCGTCACCCCAGCTCTGCCCCAAATAGATCTGATGTTCTCCCTTCCCCATATTGCACTCCCCCATCAGAACAGGCCTCATGAGTCTTCCGCAGTGTGGTTTTAGATGTCTTAACTGTTTCTTAAAATAGCAGAGTTCGTGTGACACCTTAGAAGATGTGAGGTAATACGTAAGCAGTTGATGTAGAAAGCAGAGAGCTGATTCCCAGAGATATGTAAGACCTTGAGTAACCTGACCTCATATCTGACCCTGCTTTCAGCAGGGAGCTTTGGCCTCCTGTGGCCCTTTCTAATATGGATGAGCTTGTTGGAGAGGAAAGAGCTGGGAAGGGCCTTTAAGGTGAATGCAGAAAACTTGAAATAGAAGTGAGATTCAGAGGATGATTTGATTGAGTTATATAGTAAAGATGGTTGGCTTTGAATGTATTTCTTTTAGTATTCTGTACTTTGGGTTCTCAGTTCTATCCATGTTCATCAAGTGAGCCTCTTGAAATAGGGATAAACCTTGTGATCAGGAAGAAGGTGATTAGAAGAGCAGAGATCAATAGAACTGAGGCTGGTATTTGGAACTGTGTAATTCAGTGTCAGTATATGAAAAGAGAAGACAAGAATGTGCTTCTGAGACCCTCCTCCTAGGGCAAAGAAAAAATCAGAAATTAAATATCTCTGATAATGTCTTGTACTGATGAATGTCTCTTACTGACCTTTTATAGGAGCTCCTATGATGATATTATTCAGGACATCTCTGGGTACTTGTACTTACCTATCTATAGGTAGATATATATCTCAGGCTATGTACTATATATGTGCAAACTAGCTAGAGAGAATGAAGAGCAGCAACCAGCAGATTCTACTAATAGCAATATCAGCTGGACTTTGATACTGCTTGGAGTCTTCAACAATGACGAGAATGATGAGACAGGGCATACCCTGAGCAGACTTGTAGATGACACTGAACTAGGGTGAGTGGTTGATAAACTGAATGTTAGAGGTCTAATCCAGGTGTGCCTCAATAAATTTCGAGAGTTTAGCCAACAGAAACCCCATAGAAATTAATGAAGAAAAATTCTGCAGGAGGATCCCATGCATCAGTAAAGCTTAGAAATCAACTGCTGAGTAGCAGCCTGACTGAAAACGGCCAGGATTTCAGACATGTCTCATAACATGTCAGAACAGATGTCCTCATTAATGTATTTCAGTGTGTTGGAATTATCTTTAAAATTCTGTGTTATAATTTGTACCTAAATAATTTAAAGATTAAAGAAAAAATGGAGGAGAGAAAATCCACCATGACGCTTTGCCAAGGAAATGCAAAAACTGTGTTTGCCTTTTTTTTCAGGATTTAAGAAAGACACAACTGAGCACAGTTGTTCCAATGTCTGAGGATATTAGCCTTTTATTGTATGCCATAGCATATTTATATCTATAATAATAATATCTATAATATTACATGCTATATGTATGTATTATAATACGAATCAGAAAACTAGATTAAAGTATTACAAACAAGCAGATTTCTTAATCTAAAGCAAGTGGAGACATCAATTTAAATATATCTAATGTTACTAGTAAATTAGCTTTTAGCTAAGGATTATCCATATTTTTATTATTTGAAAATGTGTCTACTCATGTAAACAATGAGATGCATTCCAACTCATCCTGTCAGTAATGGTTTCCTGACATTTTATTGTGTATGTTTGGAGCACAGTCTACTCAGTACAGCTCGGTCCACTCTGGAAAATGACAGAGAAAATAAATTTAAATTAATGGGGATGTGTTAATACACAAGCAGTAGCTCAGGGGAGAGGTGCTGAAGGAAAAGGAATAATGCTGGAGCGGAATGGCTGATTCCTCAGCTCTGGAACTCGGGGTGTAAGAAGAGGAAGGAGCAGAGGTAAGAAATGTGGGCTGAGAAGGCTGAAAACCCTGCTGAGATCCTAGGCAGATAATCTTCTACATTTCACTTTACCTCAGGAGAGATAAGCAATTGTCCTGATTTGAGGACATGTGGTTATGAAGCCACGACAGTAATCTTTCCAGCCTTATTGGCCATTTTTTCCCTCCCCTTTGCCTCACACAAATGTTCTGTGTATGAGACAAATAATAAAGCCAGATCATATATACTGCAGTATTTCTGGAAATACTGTTGGGTTCAGGGGGAGCAATAATCCTGATAGATTTGTAACAAGAATTATATCTAATACTTCTGTAGTATTTTTTTTTAATTGTACAGCACTGGAAATAATTAATATTCCTATTTTTTTCAATAATTAATACTAATTCTTCATGCCCTGATTGTTTTGTTGCTTCTTTCAGTTTTATTTAAGCCTTAGAGGTGGTTGCACTGAGCAGTGAAATAAGTTGGTAATATTAGGACATAATACCATGTTTGGCTCTACTGTGATTTAGCAAGAAGCCCCCCAAAACAAAAGACACTAAAACAAATGTTTCATTTCCCCAGGTAAGGAAAAAAAACACGTCTAAAGTAATAAACTGATAGTTGCCTGTCTTAATGGAAAACAAAAAACATACCATCAGTCTGAATTACAACCATTTGCAGAAGTTCTGAAATTGTGCTTAAAACTAGTTTTAAAATTCCAATTGGCAATGAAATGGTAAGAGTGGGATGCTTCTGTTGCTACTCTCAGATTCTCAGCTGATGTAAATTGGATTTAAAGAACTGGGCTAATTTACTTCTCCTAGGCTCTGACACATTATTTACCAGAATATAATTGAGAATTGCTGTGTCCTTTATTAATGTTAATTTTTGTTCCCTTAGTGGAAGTAACCTTTTACACATTCTTTCATAGAAAAATTATTTCTGTTTGTTCCTTTTCCCTTCTTACTTCGTCATGCAAACCTAGCAGCTGAATTTCTCAATACACTATTTTAAAATCTCTCCTTTTTCTATACATTGTGAGCTAGTTGACTTCATTAAGTATTTCCTCTCCTGGACAGATTCATAGAAGCTATTTATCACTGAAACCGTAGGGGAAATCATTATGCTCACTGCCTTTCAAGAAGCATTGGACATAACTCCATCTGGTTCAATGAAGATCAGCTGTTCTTTTCATTTTACTCCTTTTCCTAAAGCTTTTTGCTGTATTGCTTTTTTCCATTTCGAAAACTATGAAAGCCTTCCATGCCATCAGGCTCTAGTTTGCAGATAACGTAGTTGAAATTGAAGCATATTAGATACTCCATGGGGGATGGAGGATAGTCCAAAAGGGTATTGTCAGAATGAAGCAAGTAATCTTCAATCTTGCGTTACCTTTTATAATTGCATTTTTATTGACTTCTTCAGCAAACATGTTCATATGTTTGACAATTGATGGGGTACCATATATCAAGGTAATTGGTAGGTAGTACATACTGCTTTTGCTTTCAGATTGTGATTCTATTCTGCTTGGAAGAAATGTCCTGTAAAATATATTGCCACAAGTTCTCTTGTGATCTGTGGGAAGTCTTTTAATTATATACATTTGGGTTTTTTCGTGGTAATCAGGAAAAAAGGGTGAAGCAAAATGCAATAATTGAATGGTTGATTTCTAATCTGTCTCATTCTGAGGGTGAGTTTTATTGTTGAGACACCAAAATGGCATAGATACCAAGAGCGAGATGAATACACTGCTCTGTCATGTTACTGGTATTTACCTGTGTGAGATGAAATCATAGGCCTCGGGGCAACTTTAATTCACAGCAGAAGAGTGTTCAAATGCTGTTATGAAACTTTGTCATTTATCATTGTATGGTCCATTGACCTAGATGATCTCGGTTTTTGAAGCTGGTCATTTTAAGTCATGTGAGGCCCTCTACTGGTAACTTCTTTAAAATATATGACGGTAAGATTTAAAACAAAAAAAAAAAAAAAGAGAGACTGCAATCTGCAATGAAGCTGTCTTTTAAACTATCAGATTATTTTGTGTTATTCAAGTGCTGGGGACCAAGTGGTAAATAGTTTTTAATTGTGAATAATATGAGCCACAACATTGTACAAATGACAAATTTTTAACAGTTAAAATATATTACATGTGTTTTTTCATGTGCTGCTATTTAGAAATTGTGTCCTCTGAGGTTGATATTTTTCAGCTGTTTTTGTTTTTGTCGTTTTTACTAGGTGTACATTCCAAGCAGAGTGGCTATTGTGCTTCAGAATACGGATACCCCAAAGTGAAGTTCTCTGTAACTACCACTGAAGAAGCAAGTCATAAAAGAAGTGCTGATACACTGTACTAGTAATAAGTATAACAAAACTTGCTCTAAGGAGGCTTTCTGAAACTTAGTAGGATTAGGTGTTTAAAATTTAAGATTAATATTCACGTATAATTGCAGAGCTCTTGACTTGCTAGAACCTCTTTTGAGGAAGCTTTACAAAAGAGGCAGAAAGGAAAATGTTGGTTTTGTAGTTCTAGTAGTTCAAAATTACTCTTAAGATATTGCAAAGCAGCAGGTATTCTCAAATAAATTGTTGTTTACATAATTTTATCAGGAATAACAAGAGTGATCCTGCTCCAAAGTTTGTTATTTCTTGTAATTCTCTGTTTTGATGATGAATTCAAATGTTTATCATATAGTAAGGCTTCTTACAAAAAGGAAGTAGTTTGCTTAAATAAAACAGAAAGTTTTGGCTAAAAGGCAGCCCTAACGGTTTGTGGGACCTAATTTGAGGCTCCTCTTCTTCAGTGAAGTCCAACATGGAATTAGAAATGTTTATTCAAATGGATGAGAAGGTCCTCTGAGAGTATCGTCTTTCACCATTTTTTATTTAATTAAAATTGCACAAAAATGCTGAACAGCAAAATGAGCAGGCCGATTGACTGGTGGCCTGCTGATGCTATTGCATGTGTTGCTTATTTGCTCCCAATCAAATCACTTTGTGCATCTCACTTGCTGCAGCTGGAAAAAAAAATGACACAACCGTTTTACATAGATGCCTAGAATGTTCAGTGAGAAGAGTGTTGTGTTCTTACTGCAATGATATCACACTGGAAGATGTACTTAAAATGTAATTCTTCCCATTGCATTATTTCACTCATGTCAGGACCTTGCAATACTGATTTCACTATATTCAGAAGCTGCCTTTCAGCTTGGAACATGATGATGTTCTTGCACTTTTATGACTTTTGAAACATTGCTTCTCATGAAGAAGCAGTCTCAAAATACAGTGATCAAACTAAGGTGTTTTTTTCAATAAAATCAAGGTAGTTAATTGTTGGAGTGCTGCTAAGGTTATTCAAGTGAGTTCTTTCATGAGCTACAACTTTTTTGTAAAGAGTAAGATTTTGTATATTTGAAAAAGTATTGCAGAGTATTCTGGAAAATTAATACCAAATTAACAAGACATGCTTTATTTTGTTCCATTTATTTAAAAACATATTTGAATTGGTTCTGAAATGAATGTCTTTTGTACAAATCTGAATTTTCTAACTTTTAAAGTAGCCAAAGAAGAAGATGTCCGTGACCATTTCCAAGTCATAATTTTACCCAGTTTCCTACGTGAACCATTGTGTAAATTACTGAATAATTGTGCCAACACTGAAAATCTAATTACAGTTCTTGGAATGCTTACTTGTGGCTTACTTCTTAAGTGAAATAAGGGATATGGAGTCATGCAGCATGGTGGAAAACAGTCTTTTGCAGAGAAAGTTCACACTGAAAGGACTTTATGAACATCCCCAATCTGCTATGTTCTGTGTGACAGAATTTTATATTGCAGTTGAGTACCATAATACTGTTTAGGATCATGCTCCATTTTCCTCTACACCGGTTTGATCATTGTTTGGTAGTGGGCTAATAAAAGCATTCCCATTACACTAAGACTTTAAAGAAAATACACTGAACTGTTTTAGCAACTGGAACTGATTACCTTTTTTTTTTTTCCAGAATATTTTCCTTGTAGTGAAATAACGAGCAATTTCTAATACATGTTATATTTACATTGTATTGATCTAATATGTTTTATAGGGTGGTTAGGGGTTGTTTTTTTGTTTGTTTGGTTGTTTGTTTTTTTTTTTACTGGCACCAGTTCCAGATTTCAAAATGTAATGCAAGGCAAGTGTCTGTGTCAAACCTTTTTTTCCAAGAGAAGGAATAAATGTATGATGTGAAATATAAACTGTATAAAATTACATGCAAAATAAACTCTGAGGAGGATAAAACAAATGCATATATGTTTTCATTGCTTGTACTGCAAAAGGCTGGTACAGCGGTCTTAACAATGGAGGAGAGAATTCATTAGATTTTGTTCCTTATTGAAATCAGGAACTTGGTTAGAAAAAGCCTAATGAAATTGGTAGAATATTTGTTCTACGCATGTAGCAATAGATTAATAAAAGCAGAGTACAAGATTTGCAAGATGAACATGTAAATATAGGAGACATAATAATTACGGCTTTTTGATGGTCCACCTCCACATTCTAATGGTTTGTGTGCTACTGCCTGTCTTGTGAAGCTCGAAAATTTTCCCCTGCAATGTCCATGGAAAGAAGAATTCTTCCTCCTGCTCTTTGTATTCCGATGGAGTATGAATTCAGCTACTGCTTTTTCACCTTCTGTCTAGCATCACACAGGTTGCAAGACTTAACTAAGGTCCCTCCTTGCCCCTTATGCACTGAGGCTTGTGGCTGCCTGTCACCACAAGCAGTTGAAGACTCAGACACGTTCCAAGAAGCACATGAGTTCCAGAGCTTCTTTGCTGGGGTACACCTCAAATCCGCACTCTTCAGTCAAATATGATAGTTTAGCTCTATTGCAGAAGTAAATTCAGTGGTCCATGGGGATGTATCCCTGGGCACAATGCTCTTCACAGAGATTTAGACATCATGGAAGACCTCTCATTAAAGACAACCCCTTAGTGCAGAGGGCTGATAAGGATTTATATTTCTACGCTGTCAACTAAAAGAGTACCAGTAAGTCTTGGTAGCTCTGGTCCCAGAAATTGTTGCTCCACAGTATCTCTAACAGTCAATGGGAATTCAAGTTCATCCTCACCTCTCAGTTTATGTAAAGACTCAGGTTGACCTTCTTTCCATTTGCATTGTATGTGCTGAATGGTTCTTTGTACTGAGTAATTCAAGTTCTGGAATTGCAATATCAGCCAGGCATCCACTAGAACAGCATATTCTATGGGCAGCAAATTTTGATTTCTGTGCTGTTTTCTCCTCCTCTCACAATTCAAGTCTTACTCTCCTGAGGTTTATTTGGAGGATGGAATGGTTATTTCAGCTTGGTGAGTACTTGGTGAAAGCAGATTGTAATGGAAAAAATGTTTGATCTTTCTGTTTGTGTGTGTCATGGTTTCAGCCAAATTTACCAAAACCTGATTGACAGATGTCTCTCCCCCTCCCCCCTTTAGGAAAAAGAGAGGAGAGGAAGAAATTAAAGAGATTCAAGAGTTTAGAAAAAAACTTAACCTACTTTAATGAAATAATAAATAATAATAATATAATAAATAATAAAAAGGAAATTTAGGAAAAAGGGAAAAATGAAGAATACTGTAAATACAAAACCATATCAAGCTCCCAGGATGACAACCACATCACCAGCAGGCTTCAGTAAAAGTCCCAAACTGGACTCTGTGATTGACAGGAGCTGGATTCCAGATCTGGAGTCAGGAACACTCAGATCGAGATCAAAGGCAGACGAACAGGCAGGATCCTCCTTGGACATTGGCCATCAGAGAAGGAGAGTTGACCCTTTGATCCCTCAGCTTTTATGGGGGGCATGATGCAGATGGGATGGAATACCCCTGTTGGTCAGTTCTGGGTCACCTGTCCTGTCTGTCCCTTCTTGCAGGTGGGACTCCTTTACGCTTTTCTATTTCCGACCCTCCAACGAGGCAAATGATGAAAATTACCCGATATTGGTTGTTCTAGCAATAAGTATAAGCAAGGGCCTCTCTGCATACCATCCCTTGGTATAATCAGTTCTTGTCACTGTGAGACAAAACAGTTCTGAACAATGTGCTGTTAATTTCATAGTTTAGTTAGCTACAAGAGGCCTAGCTAAGAAAGTAAAATTGTAAAACACAAAATTGGTTCATTTTACCTCAAACCAGGACAGTTTCTTTTTTTCTCCTATAAAATTTGTCTTGTTCGTTACACTCAGTTTAGTAAAAAGTTAGTTAACAGTGTGATCTAAAAGAGAAAAGTGGTGTAGCTAATCATCTGAGAAGGGGAGACCAGCTGTTTGAACAGTAAGATACCAGACAAGGTAAGAAATTGTGTTGTACTTGGACATAATACTGGGTGATATTTTTCTGTATTAATCTGTCAGTCGCAGTTGAGCTTTCAAATGACGTTTTAAGGATCTTAAAGTCTTCATTTCCCCATTTTTTTCATGACTCCACATTCTTAATTGTCCATTGATGGTTAAAGGAAGATTTCCTGTTTATTTACAAGTCTCCCCTTTCAGAGTTCAAAAATAACTCTACTAGTGCTGAAGGTTGAGGGTTAACTGAATGAACAGCAGAAATTGTTTAACATAAATGTGGCTGTTCTGGATATATTGAGGTCTATGATCTGTCTTTCTTGTGCTCCATAATTAAGCTCTCTGAAGAAAGTAAATAGTCAATGAGGAAACTCTTAAATGTTGAATAATGTTTCCAAACTGGGCATGTTGTCATTGCTGGAGGGCTACTATAGAGATGATGCAGTATTTTATGTATTTTTATACATCATACCTTAGCTAGGATCTGGGTCTTATAAAAACCTGTGAGTGGCATCTTTGTGACACCTAACATGAATTTTTTGCCAAGAAAGACAGTGCACATGTATGTGTTTTCATACCTCGCAGTATATGGTGCAATAGTTTTGAAGGAATTAAGCATGGGGCTTACTTGCTATAATGGAGAGCTGTCTCTTACGCCTAACGTATGTTTTAATTCTCCTTAGATTTCCAGATTAGAGTTGTATTCAAATTCCTGAGGAGGGAAATGGCATCTTTATGAAAGTTTCATGAGCATTTTAAGAGTCAAAAAGTTTTGGTCATGGTTGACTTTATTTAGAGTCAGAAATACTATTTTTTCTTCATGTAACGTTTCCCTTATGTAGGCTTTTTCATTTTTCTTTTATTTGAAAATAAGTTGCAGTAATAGTGATAGGCTGACATATGACTGCTCTTATTAAAAAGAATTGTATAAATAATTGAGTAAAAATAACTCTAGTTGAATATATTAAAATATTCTGCTTATTGGAAAGGTAAAAACAAAAGCTAATTATGAGTCATTAGATGAGACAAATTATATTTTGCACGCCTATGAGTACAATATGTACCCTGTAAATATAAATAACTCTTGGTTATTCATGGTAAATTAAAGCCTAAAATGAATTAGGAGAAAATGTTAGAACTTCTAGGCATTGAAGTAATAGGTCTCAACTTAGCTAATATTTTTGCATATTTACAAAGTTCTTCTGAACCCTGAAAAAACATCTGTTTCATTGAACTAGTTCTGAAAACTGCCTTCTAAAGTTAAGACAAAGACAATAATTTCTCAAAGCATTAGGAGAGGATTAAAATTGATGCAGCACTAATTACCTACACCGTTTGACTCCCAAGATAATCTTCAGCATAGTTTAAAGCTAGGAGGAAACTCCCTCTAAACTTGATTTTTGTTTTTCTGACTATGCCTCACAAATCACAATTTATATGTACAGAACAAGGACAATATATGATAGGATGATGTAAATTTAATGTGTTGAATATTTAGTCTTTGCTCAGGGTATGAGGTTTATGACAAAATAGATACAATGCATTTAGGAGGAAAGGTAGTCTGCAACCACTGAAGAAAAGAAGCTGCAAATGCTTCAATGTTGAAGTGTTTTCCACATAGTGATTTTTTCGTTCTGCTAAGTACTTTCCAGTAGTCTGCTTGAGTTTGGTAGCCAAGGAACCTACTCTGGTCTATTTTCTATTCTCTTTATTGGTGAGAAGGGCTGTGGGGACAAGCGGCTATCTCTTCTGCTGTACTGGGTCTGGCTGGGATAGAGTTAATGTTCCTCATAGCAGACCTGTGGTGCTGTGTTATGGGTTTGTGCCTAAAATGGTGTTGATACAATACCAACGTTTTCGCTTTTGCCGAATGATGCTTGCACAGTCTGAATGCTTTCTGTTTCCTATTCTGCCCTGCTTACCACTTGCCAGGGCATGGCTGGACATCTGCCTACTGATGGGAAGTCATGAATTAATTCCTATTTCTGCTTTGCTTGCGCATGCAGCTTTTGCTTTCCCAATTAAAGTATTATTATCTCCATCCACAAGTC
This sequence comes from Pedionomus torquatus, assembly GCA_013398155.1. Classification (NCBI taxonomy): domain Eukaryota; kingdom Metazoa; phylum Chordata; class Aves; order Charadriiformes; family Pedionomidae; genus Pedionomus; species Pedionomus torquatus. Next base: position 288,676 of record VZRU01011027.1, on the reverse strand, counting down.
TTCTTGCCTTCCTTCTGATTCCTCCCCATCCCAGAGGAGAAGGGAGCAAGCAAGTAGCTTGAGGATGCTTGGCTGTTTGCTGGGATCAATCCACAACCTCCACCAGGTGGGTGATGAGTGAGCTGTCCACCTCGGAAGGAACTTGGCTGACAAGTAGGTGAAATAGTTTGAAGTCATTTGAAGGAAAGGGTCGGAGGTAAATCCCAACCTTGCTTAGTTGCCTTTCACAAATACTAAGTGTATCTTGTGTTTACGTGGGTTATAGAGCAAGAGGCCTGGAGTAGATTAATTATCAAAGTCTATGTATTCAGTCTATTTCATGCTTTTGTATGAGGCTCCTTTCATGTATTGAACGCTGCTTCGGTTGGGTTTTTTTTCCCCCTTTGTTCATTTCAGTGGTACTAGACCAAATGTGACATTTTCTTTTGAGTCTTTCTGTGGTCTGTAACCCCTGTAAATACTAGCTATGGATGTTTGAGGTTTTCAGTCTCCAGCAACAACTTGAGGTTAGCTTTGGTTTGAGGGTTTCTAAGGTAGCGGTAAGAGGGGAGGCTTTAAGATGTTTGGTGGTTTTGTTAAATGCCACTTAAATTCCTGCCTTTGCAATTTCACTAATCATTTTAAATCTTTGACTGCAGCATGTTTTTGTCAGACAAAAGCAAGCCCTGTCTGGCAGCAAAGAAACTATGTCTTTAGACTAGCATGAGAAAGCCAATTATGTAAGCACATCATGTCCGAAACCTGAAATGTATTTTTCTATGCAGCATTGTTTATCTGAAGGAACTAGTTTTGATCACTTTATGAAATGGAGCAGAAGGACTGTGTGACATAGAAAACAGGTTTCTTTTGTACAGAAAGCTATTTTCCCAAGGCAAAAAAAAAATCCAGGATTCCAAGTATGGGATGTTTTTATAAAAAATATTGGATTATGACGAATGAGACTCTTCATAGAAAGGTATTTGTCAAAAACCCTCCCAGAAGAGTTCTATAAAAGTAAGATGACTAAGCAAATTCAGTGTTTGCATTACAGGCAAAGCGTGGATACTAACAGATCGAACTTGTTAGTGTAAGCAAATGTTTGGAGGGGATCGTTCTTTAAATTCATTGCATAAGTGAATCCCTGCACCATTCTTCTGAAAATAAGATATTTTTTTTATTATTATTATTTTTTAACAAGCGTGTAAAGCGATAGGGCTGTAGAGCTAGCATTCTGTAGGCCAACTTTGTTTTTGCAGGCAGTGATTTAGCCAGGCTGTTGTCCTCAGCATTGTCTTTTCCAGGTAGTTAAAGCTGTCCCAGTGGTGGACTTTGCACAAATGCTGGTGATGTCACATGAGGAACTGGACTGGAAAACTGATATAACTCTCTTTAATGGCATAAGGTTGCCAAAATATATAACCCTAGCTGGAAAATAGGCTCATTACAATTGATAGATGTCTTTGTCTTCCTGCAACTTGTCAATGGGGACAATTATTCTGCATCCAATACATATGTGTTTTTATTAGTTGTGCTGTGTAATAGCCTGCGGTTACACAGAACTAGCTCTTCCTTCTAGTCTTCAGTAGCCTACTGGACTTACCAGCCTCTGCTCCTCAAATTTATCAGACAAGTGTAATACAATATATCACATTCATGGATTGATAACAGTGACTGCATGCCCCTTGTGGCAATGAGGAATAATTCAGTAATGTGATTAAGTATTTTAAAGCTAGTTGAACATGGTTTGCCTAACTGAGGATAGCTGGTAGGAAGTGATAATGAAGAAATCAGATATATTTAGTGCAATTTTCAATTTCAGCTTTTTTCTTTTTAAATTTTTAATCTTTTCCTGTGGAGGTCGTAAGCATAAGGTATCACTGATAGTTAATATATCCCTGGAAATACTATCAGCAAGTGCATACACACATGAAAGGGAACATAAAACTCTATTGATGTGTAGAAAGAATATAACTAGAGATAACTATTCTCATATTGCCAAAAAATATATAAAAAATCTAATTATCCAACTCTCAAAGTACTTATGGAGTGGAGGGAAGCAAGTCCTAATCTTCCATCACTGCACAAAGTTATTCTTTTTCAGAAATCTACATGTTAGCTCTGGTAGAAAACATGAAAGAAGCAAATATTTCGAAGTTATGCATGTGCTGCTGCTGCAGAAGCTCTCATGAGGAAATTCTTGCCTTGCAGTGTGTACTTTACTAGTGATTGGTTGTAATAATCCCTTTTAAACTTGAGTGGTGATACACACCTTGTTATGTAAAACACTGTGCAAGGTTGTTTAAACATAAAAGATAATTGCTGGTGTTTCATTGACAGAAACTCATAGTTAGATGTTCCTATGACTAATTAAATACACTGACCTTTAGTATTAACAGCCGTGATGGGTTTCAAGCCATGATATGCTTTGATGCTAGGCATAGCTTTCAACCTGTCATGTCTGCTTTTGCTTTGTTCTGATCAGAGCTTGTGAATCTCCCTGTTTATTTTGGACAATGTAGACAGCTGTCTGGTGTGCTCATGCTCCCTACAGAGTCCTGCCACCTCATAGGACTGTGCTGTGTTTAGACTTGTGTGGCTGTAGCTATATTCTGTCTATTGCACACAACCATATGGATCTTCTGAGCAGCCCTTGTGTCCTTATCCCTTCCTATTTCTCTGACTTCCACAACCCAACAGAGTGGTCATGATGATGCAGGTACCTGCAACAGTTTTAACCCATCAAAAGGAGGCCAGATATCTCAGGAACTTGGAGACAGAGTGGACTGCAGCACAAATAAATGTGTTGGCCTGCATTTTACTTTATCCTTTAAGGCCACGAGATGCCCAGTTTCTAACTCCTAATTTCCCCAGATTTTACGGATTCTGTTGCCCTGGTTTGGTGGCTCCTCTTCAGGGCTGTTCCTGACCTGAAAGGGTTGGTAGTGATGTTTCAGCTGTTGCTTTTACAGAAATTACTATAACAGCACAGCTGTAAGCTTCAATTAGAGATGTGCAAATGAACCATCTTCAGCTTTTTAAATGTATTTCTCCATGTCATGTGCTCAGCAACACTTGCATGTTGCTGGTAAGGAATTTTTGCTATGAGGAAAAATTTTAAGTCTGAGCACATCCTTGCATATAATCCAAAGTCTGTTCCCTTTGGTCTCCATACATCTCTACTCTGAAAAGCTGATATGTGGCAGATGATTTGCTCAGGATTTGAGACAATTGCTCCACAACTCACCAGGTACAGCTTTTTCCACTGGGGGAAGCAAAACAAAGTATAAAGAATGAAGGGCTTGCGAAGACACCACTTGCTGAGGTTGCCTTGATGCCCAGTGGAAGAGTCAAACTTGATGTGAGCTCTGCTGGACTGGTAGAATCAAATTCACCCTCTTTCCATCTTTCAGGGGAGTCAATCGTATCCATACCAGTACACATGTACTGCGTATGCTCCAGGGATTAAAAGTACAAACTTTTAATAAAAGTAAAAGTACAAACATTAGAAGAACTCATGTGACAGAATGACCAAGGCAAACAAGGTTATGAAATGTCAAGCATATGACATATCCATGCAAACACACAAAATTTACTTTTTCTTAATTCTTTTCCAGTTCTTACTGGAATTAGTCTTCCACAGTGGCTGCTGCTGCCAGAAGGCACAAACAGGCAGCAGCAGGTATCTATGTGATAATCCTGCTAATGGAGAAGCTATGTTTGTTCAGGGATGGGACTGCACATGATAGAGGAAACCCTGTGGAGCATTCAGAAAATAAGTATCCGGATATATCTGAGTACATATCTGCAGTGAAGCTGTCTTTTTGCTTTTAAATCTTCTATTATTGATATATCTCTTGGATACAGAAACTTGAGTAATTAGGCTTTATCTCTTAAGAACACATTCGGCAGTATTTTCTACCACTTCTGTTTCTTTTCTGCCTCTCTTAAGTCACATCATTAGCAACAGCAACCCACTGCTGCACAATAGTTCTGCAAATGATACTGCTTAATTAACCAAGTGATGTGTAATAATACTACATGACATTTTTCTAGAAGCATTACCTAAAAGGCCTGAACCTCTTTGAAGTGATAGCAAAAAAAAAGTGGTAGCAGAGTTCAGAAAGATAAATGTGTGCTGTAAATGGTTTGGTATCTCTGCAAGTCTGCATCTACAATGATCACTCAGATCAGAGAAGTAATGTGCAGTTTTGAAATGAGTCCCCCAATAGTCTACACTTACCATGTAAGTGTGGTGGGGCCAGTTCCTGTGGTGGTTTTGGGGGTAAAAACAGTAGAATGCTTATAGGTGGATTTAAGCAGTCTCTTCTCCAAAAGTATTCCAAACTTCCTTTGGTGAGTAATTTGTTTAGATCCCAATAATCCTGTGCATGTTCTCCACCCCCTTCAAGGACTTCCCATGTCCCAGTAGGTTTTCCTATCAGGAAGCTTCAAACTACGCGTGGAAGTAAGACTTTTCAGCATAGGAGATGGGGCAGCATCTAATCCACAGTATACTGCCCAGATCACATGTAATAGAAGTATGAGGAGCTCAGCAGCAACCACTTAATTTTATTCCTAAAATATTTGCGAACATAGAGAGTAATAGGTCAGTACTATTCTTTTTAAATTTGCAAGACTTTAATGTTGTCAATCCATACTCCTTGGCTTAAGCCTTGTTCTTTGTGACACTGCAAACCAAATTAAAGATACAGAAATGCTTCTGAAAATGTTTACACAGAACTGAGGTTGTGAATCTACAATTATTTTTACAGTTAGCTTAATGTAGCCGTTAAGCCATAATAGCCATTAGTCATTGTTCTTCTGCCTGCTAAGGCAAATAATGTGCTTGTCTAATGTAACAGAAACTGCAGTCAGTAGCAAAAGCTTTAATATCTAATTTGCTAGAGCTTATTTTGCACTTTTTCATCTGAAATGCAGATGTCGAAATTGAAGTACTATATGTAATATTTCAGCACACAAAATCATTGCCAACAGGATATTTGGTTGGCTGTTGTAGTTTGGCTTGGGAAGTTATTTTTTTTAGCTAAGACTAATTTTTCTTCATGTGCCAGAAGACTTTTTTTTAGAAGTTAACAATTTTAGGGGGGATTTTTTTTTGAGAACCTTTCTAATTATCATTTAGCAGCACATAGTGAAATAGCTAAATGCATATACACACACTCTAGCTAAAAACTCTGTTTCATTTCCAGCCTGTTGCACCTGAAAGTTGCCATTGGTACAACGATAAGCTCAAAATCAGGAATTGGTTTTCAGTCCTCATTGAGCTTGCTGCTTCCACATGCTACAAATACTATGTTACAAATAAGGGATTGTGAGGGGTGATTTGTGTCCCCATCAAAAACATAGGAGAAATGAAAGTGATATTGTCCCAATTTTACAGATAGGGATTTCTACACATAAAGGATATATTTCACAAAATCACAGAATTTTCATGGTTGGAAGGGACCCCTGAGATTGAGTCCAACCATACACACACAAAAACAACCCCTCAAACCAGACTCCACAAAACAAATCACTCAACCCAACAATCTTGGCCACTAGAGCGTGCCCTGAAGTGCCACGTCTGCATGTTTCTTAAATGCCTCCAGGGATGGTGACTCCACCACCTCCCTGGGTAGCCCGTTCCAGTGCCTGACCACCCTTCTCCAGCGAAGTAATTCTTCCTGATACCTGACCTAAACCTCCCCTGCCCCAACTCCAGACCATTTCTTCTGGTCCTGTCATTATTCACGTGGGAGGAGAGGCCAGCACCCACCTCTCTACAACTTCCTTTCAGGTAGCTGTAGAAGGCGAGGAGGTCTTCCCTCAGCCTCCTCTTACTCCACTGATACAAGGATTCATTGTTTTCAGATCTTGCGTTGCCTTTCTCTTACTGAATTCTTCCTTTTTAATTCCAGTCAGGAAGAGCCCACCTGTGAGTTTTGCTTATTTTCTGCTGCATTTTATTGTCACACTGTTACACGCCTAGCAAATGCAGTATTTGGGGAGGGTGCCACGTCACATGTTAAAGGGACATCAGAAGTATATAAGGGTGTCCATAAAAGATCATGCTGTGGATATTCACCATGTAGGTCCTCTTTGCAGCAGCTCCCCAGTTGGAGCTTTAGAGGCAGTTGGTTCTTGCCTGGCTAGCTGTGCACAGCCACTTTTTGACCAAGAGATGTGCAAAAGTGTATTTCTTGAGTAGGTGAATGAGTTCTCCAGGTTCTCCCTGTACTTGGTCACTGGAAGTATATGGCATCAGGTGGCTGCAGAGTGAGGATTATCCCAGAAGTCACCTGAGAAGAACTCTCTTAGAATCACGGGAAAATTTTATACCCTCCCTTATCTCACAGGCAACTGACAGAGAGAAGAGGAAACGTGGCTATGTTTTCTTATGTTGCTTATTCTTATCCACCTTATTATTTCTTATGTTGTTTCTTATGTTTCTTATTCTGTTAGTGTTAGGTTCTTGGGAGGAAAATAGCACCTCTACACGAGGTCACCGAGGCTATCCTAAGTGCTGATGGTCCCTGTGAAGGTGGCGTAGGTGAGTGACATCAGAAGAGAGGACAAGGTATTTCTGAGGCACTGAAAGCATTCTGCCTTCTTTTCCCTGACTTTGCATTGGCACAGCTTGAGCTGGGGCAGAACCAACAGGTAGGTCTTTTACAAGGACTCAGTAAATCCAGGGAAATTGTGGTGCATACCAGTAAATATAAAGATACTCCACTTCAAAGGATGAGTTTGGTGTCTGTACTGGGATATATAGTTAGTGTTTTCTCTGGTGCTTACTTGATTTCCTCAAAATTAACATTTTTTTTTTTCTAAGTAAATACATTAAACGTGCCTATTGTAGCTATCCATGCATGGTATTGATATCAACTGTAACTTTTTACATCCAAATATTAGGCAACATCAGAAGAAATTAATTTATTTTCAATATAAATTAAATCACCAAGGTTATCCAAACAGCTTTTTTAATCCAAAGTTTATAGAAATGGTTGTAGCCCTGGGTCAGGCACTAAAATCAAGAAGGACTGGCAGGAGGAAAACTTAGTATTATTTTAATTGGAAAAACTCTCACAGAGATCAGTCCTGTGATGGTTACAGTGGCCCCATGAATCAGGTGCCTACAGAGGTACATCTGCTGAATAACAGCAGTTCAGTAATTCATGTTTGTTGTTGTTGTAAGGAATCTCAGACACAAACTTCTCCAGCACAGCGTCAGGTTCTGGGCTTGCTGAGTATAGATTACAACATAGTAGTTAAGAAATTCTATTTCTAATGTATTTGTTGCTTATAGAGTAATGCCTGTTTATGTATTCAGTTGACACCACAGAAAGCAAAAATTATTTATAAATATGGTTTAACTTTCATTAAAGCTTAAAAAAAGTTATCTTAAAAATTTTGTTAAGAAGTCTAAGCAAAAGTATTAAAGCTGTCGTTTTCATTCCAGTCCTCCTGGAAAAGTAATTCTTCATTTTTTTTTATAAAAATCCAGCAATAACTGAAATGAATTTCTCTAAGTAGAGATCAGTGTCTCCTCTCTGAGTGAATAATTTCATTCCTTGGATTATTCAGCACACTGATAATGTACAATTATTTAGGGTTCTTTTATCTTTTATTACCAAAGTAAAACAAAATGTTTTGGAATACTTGAAACACTTCATTTGACCTAAAACAACAATATTCATTTTTAAACAGCTGAAGAACAGAACAGATGGGCTAGTTTTGTCAAGGGTCCAGTCATGTTTTTTAGAGGTGTCACTATTAATGTGATATGAACCTAGGTGTCCTCTTATATGGAAGTGGTGAGTTTCATGTGAAATACCATAAACTTGTTTGTTCAGGAAAATGTTGTAATTCTCTGCCCTAGTGATTAGTGCACCCATGTGGGAGGTGGGATATCTGGAGTACAACTCCTAGTCCCCCCCCTAGATATATCCCCAAAAACATAGGAGAAATGAAAGTGATATTGTCCCAATTTACAGATAGGGATTTCTACAGAAACCTGACACGCTCTGTCCGCGTCCCCTGTAATCCCCTTTTTAGGGGTCTCCTGTAGTCCACCAGTGCATCCATGTTGTCTCAAAGGGGCATGTGGTGGTGGTGCATAGAGTCATGTCTGTGATAGTTTAGCTGAACAGTCACCTGCATGCATCATAATCCTGGCTTTTTTTTTTTTTTTTCTCAGTGGTGTGTTGACCACAGAAAAGTATGTGCCTGTGTTTCTAAGTGTGTGTATGACATATGTATGTCCATGAAATTATGTATCACTTAATTCTTCTGTTTGAGTGCAAGAAGATTGCATCAATATTTACTAGATTCTATCCCTTTTAGAGTCAAGAACAGCTTACTTTTGTGTGTCTGAACAGACCTAACATGTAGAAGTTCTGGTGTATATTATGAAATTTCTAGACATTCCTGCAAAATAAATCAGTGATAAAAACTTTCTTAACATGTGATCAGTCAGGCTGTTTACAAAGATCTTTTTCCTATCAGGAGCAGGATGAAAAAAGCTGATCTTCTGTTGGGGAATTTTACTAATGAGCCTTTTTTATAGGCTCTGCACTCATTAAGGAAGATATAGACAGGCAAATACCACATGGCTGTATATTTCTTTCACGCTAAGTATAATTATTTAAATATTAAGTGAAACTGTTGCCCTGACAACTCGCTAGAGCAGCCATTGCATCTGTGTAATCTTGGATGCTTCTGGCTTAAGTAGTTTCAAAGCCATTTGTTTGTTCAGTACTTCCTTTCGAATCTTTCGTTGAGCTAGTTGCCCTTCAGCAAGTGAATCTGGTCCATCAGGGAAGTTCTGGGATTACAAGTTCTAGGAGAGTGGGAATTATTACATTTCCTCCTTAAGGCTGTGGTTTTGTCTTTGTAATACAGAGATATAATTACCATGATTCTAACATCTTAGGATCGGAATTACATGAAGTGAAGGGAGGGTTCAAGACTCAGTGCGCTAAATTTGCATGTGTTTTAATATTGTAAATTACCACTGAAACTCTGCCTACCTCATCAAACTGCATATGGATTTTGAAACAGAATTTGGGCTCCTACGGATCCTGAGATATAGATATATTGGTCAAATAATGATCAACTAATAGCTGATAATGACTGACAATTACATCATTTTGATTACTTTGTCTTCACCATTCTTAGTACCTCTGCTGTACCACCAATTTGCTGTGCTGTGATTTACCTATGGTTTTTTGTTGCAAGCTTTCATAACAAGCTCTGTCCACAGAAGTCACTGAAAGCATCGTGCTTGTTATCTTGTAATGTTTGATAACCACTGCAGCTCACTTTCCCGGGTCTGTTTGTGGTGTTTTGGATGTAGGACCTTTGTGCTCTCAGATTCTTGCTTTCAGGAATGGCGGTGTCTTGGATACTCCTTTTAGCACAATGCAGTTTTTGCCTAAGGAGGTTGGAGGGGGGGGAGAGAAGAAAAAAGAAAAGCAGAATTGCTATATAGTCAACGCCCAAAATCTCATTTAAGGTCAATGTAAGCAGTCACGGTACTGTCAGTGATTGCCAAATGCAAGCCATGTCATTTATTTTCTGGCTCCATTTTGCTTGCAGTTTGTCATTTATAACTTTTCCCCCTTAATTATTGTCAAGTACAAATCCTTTAAGGTCTTCTGCTTTATATATATATATAAATTAAATTTTGAAGGACTGTGGCACTTAAGATGAGAGTTAAACACGTTTCAAATCTTAATAAGCATATTTTTATATTATACTACTTGAACTGCAGCCATGCTAAGGAAAAGGGGGTAGGGGAAAATAAAATTAATGGATTTCTCTTGAAGTAGAAAAAAATACTCATTTTTGATAAAAGATCTTTTGATAATTTACTCTTGACTTCACTACTTGATTTATCTCATCTTCCCACATTAATCTGCATTTAATTTTTTTTCCCATCGCCTTCTGAGGTTTTCTAGCTTCAGTAACAACTTTGAGATGGTTGGATTGATGGATTACAAAGTTTAACATTTTTGAACTAAAAGGAAAAAAAGCTTAAACTCTTGAGATAACAAGCAATGTAACCTTCATGTAGTAAACTAGAAATTCAACTTTCCAATGCCTTTCTGTAAGATATGGGAAATTGATTATTTAGGTCACCTACTCCATGTTCCTTTTAGGCCAGTGTACTTCCATAATGAAAAACTTTTAGTGACTTGCAGAGTCTTTAGAATGGGTTAACTGTTGTTACTTCCATTGTTTCCCTTGAAATACCATTTACAGGCTTATATTGATTGTTGACAGTAAGGTTTTTTGACTATATCAGCCTCTGTTTCCCTTTTTCGCCCTGTGTGTCCCCCCGGCCCGTTCCCCCCTGTCCTGTCCCCCCTCTTTTCTTTTATTTTCCTCTCTTTTTTTTTTTTTTTCCCTCCCCTCAGTTTTTTAGTTCTCTCCTCAAATATTACTGGTGGATCTCCCTGAATCTTCAATAAAAGACCAGTCTGTGTGTGAACTTATCACTGTTATTACATGCTAACAGAGCATTCTCAGTGCACATATTATCTCACAGCCTGTTGGTGTGCTCTCAGAATTAGCAAGCCTTGTAGGTCAGGCATGCAGCTGTTATTTAATATATTATTATATAATATATATATATATATAATATTATAATATTATATATCATATTAGTCAAGATATTATTTTCACTATTTCAATAATTTTAAGAACTTTACAAGATACTTATTGTCAATAGAGAAAGGTTAGAGCACTTGCAAGAGCAAAGGAGGAAAAAAGTAGAGTAACTGGAAACATTAAAAATTCCCTGGTACTGAACACTTGAACTACACTGATGCCTATATTTTGATAGGCAAGTGCTTCAGTTTGGACCGTGATACCTTCACTATGAGCTTATGCATGGAACTGAAGTGGACATTTAAAGTATTCCAGTGTGATGAATGCTAATGGAAAATTGTAGAAGTTGAAAACAAACTGCTTTAACTCGGAAGAATTTTGATGGAATTGGTAGACTGCACTGAGGACTGAGTGAAGCATGAAAGGCAAAAAGCGGATAGTTTCTGAATTGGTTGACCAAAGGTGACAAGTCAGAAATGGAACTGACCTGAATTAAATGATAAAAAACTTCTCTTGTGTTATTTGTAAACACGAAAAATAAAAAATAGTTGTGAGCAGGGAAAAGAGTGAAATAGACTTTGGCATATCAGTTGGAGTTTTGGAGTTTCTACTGAAAGAGGAGAGATTGTAACTTCATACTGTGGAGAACTTCCTGCTACGTTCCCCACTGCTTTCATCCATTCTATTCCCTTTATCTGTAGGCATGTTTCTCTGTTTCCACCTGTGCTGAAGCCAAAACTTCCTTGATTCTGCACCAAAACAAAAGGAGGCAATGCCCAAACACTGCTAGTAGGTTTCCAAATATCCACAGAGGCACTAAACCTGCCAAGACTGACCAGGTGATAGTCTAGACTGCATGGTTGGAAGAAGCAGTTTCAGCAAGACACACAGCATGTGTTTTCACGCATGATGGATCGTATTTTATCCTGAGATATATAAAACAAGCATTTTCCCCTTTACTAATCTGTTGTGTTTGCCTGTGTTGGCAGCAATGTAGTGCAAATCAATTGAGATTCAGTAAGAACACTGCTTCTTTCTTCTTTGCTAAGAAAGATTACTTGATGTTCAAGAATACTGAATATCCACTCTCTAGCAACATAAATCTGATAGCTCTTATTAAATTTGTCTTGTGCAAGTGTTGAATATCAAAGTCCGATTCTCATGTTATAATTTTGGGGTTTCTTTTTCTTGTGTATTTTAATTCTTTTTCTCTATTGTATTCTAATTAATAAGTTATCAAACATTTGCTAAGGACTGTCTCTTCTGTTTTCTATGATATAATTACCTAGTTTTTGTTCTGGAACTTTATATGGCTGTTAAAAGTTGTAAACTAGCATGAAGAAAATTGTATGTGTACTCAGAAAATGCAAATGTGTCCAACCTGTAACCTTTAAAAGATTCTTATTTTCAGCAACTTACAAGTGCTTGGGCAATTGCACTTTTCAGGTCACTTTTGTGGCATATCCAGCTTCAATGTTTTCTTGGTTTAGTAGCATAGATGTTGAATTTGGATTTGAACAACTAATATTTGATATAAAGCCCAGCTTAATTTATTTTCTATAATCCTATGCATTAACTCTTTGGTATTTAAACATAAATATTTTAAAGATTTATTATTGCAAAACAGACCAGATTTTTATATAAGTGTGATCTCCAAATATGTGTAACTTTTACTTTTGGCAGTCTGAGAAAGTAAAGCTTTATCTTCTCCAGGGTACTTGAAGCCTTTAAATGTTGACTGTTCCAGTAACATACACCTACTCTCTTTTCTACACCTTGGTTTTCAGTCAATTTTTGGCCAAATAGCACATTTTCAGTGATTTGTGTCCTTCCTTGTTAATTAGTTCTTGAGCAGTCACTGATGATGATCCAATTTTCTGAGATACTTAGTTGGTTGGAGTTATGTATGGCATTTAAAGCACCTGTCCTAGATTCCAGGCTTTTCTGGTATACTCTGTGATTAATGAATATAAATGTGAAGGAGGAAAAAAGCAGCCTGTTCTATATCATAGCTTTTTTAGTCTCAGGTCTTGCCTTTTAAGTCATTTTGCCATTTCCTTGGCCCAGGGGAAGGAGATGAGCTTTGCTTCTTACTCTTGGAAGGTCAGTAGCCTGAGGCTGCTCTGGGGAATGAGCTCAGCAATATTGTTGCTCATGTGGCAAACCCTGCTTACAGCTGTCCCCATGTTCCAAAGGTTTCTGTGCCTTTGACCACAGCTGGTGTTGAAGGGTTTTATTTAGAGCACAACAAATAGCTTAGGTAGGGTAACGTCCCCTATAAGCATCCAGGAAGTGAATGTATATCCTGGAAGTCTGGGGTTATTATCACAGGAAAAAAAAACAACAAAACAACATATATATCCCCCCTCAGTGAGTGTTTTTTTGCATTGTTTTCATCACTCATTGGAATTTATTGTGTTGCAGGGTTATCTGTGTGCATTGAAATCATCTTAACCTCAGATTGAAGTACCAGCTATGCATAGCACCACCAGAAGCAGTCCTCAACACATCATCAGCACGCATCTTCTGTCTTGCCTAAATCGTTGCTGTATCATTGAATTTTTGCTGCCAGTTTCATTCCTTGGTATATCTATGCCTGACAATGAGTACTTGAAGTTATCTATGACAGTGTAGCAGAGAGGGCTGCCAGATAATTTTTTGAATCCGTTTGGGTGTTATTTTTCAGTGGATTTTGCTAAACAGCAAGATTTCGAAGAACTGTTCAGAAGAAATATAGACATAGGCAAATATCAGCTCCCTGGCTCAGGTGTTCATTTTTGTCTACTCAGCTAGGGTCTTCTGACAGCTCTCTAGACACTGCCTGTATAATGTCAGCAGGAGTACTGAAGGGACTGGTTAGATCAGTAAAATTATGTTAACTCAATCTATATTTGACTGGAATTTTTGCAGATCTTTAAAGCCTCTGCAACATTATACCATCTATTATGTCTGCTCGCTTACTGAAATCTATTCTAATTGATGAAAGGAACAGTAAACTTCTCGGGAATAGGTTTTAGCTTGCTTGCTTTGTTTACTGTAAATCTCCATCGGCTGGTGATGGAGAAAAGCAGATCTATTGTCCGTTAAACTGATATGGAAGGAATCAACAAGCTTCAGGCAATATTGGTAGATAAGTAAGTAGGAGCAAGTTGTAACTTCAAGGGAAGAGGAGAGGTATCATGAAGATGCGTTTTTAAATAGCTTGGCTTTCTTTTTTGCTTCTTCTGTGGCTTAATTTTTTTAGGTGATGCTGTCTGCTTCAGAGAGACTTCCCAATTCCCATGCATAAGCACAACTGAATAATGAAAAAGTCATATTCATCTGCTATTGTTTTGCTTTTGTAAAGGTTATTGTATATCCAGTATATCCAGGCTTAATAAAAGCGTGTAACACTCTTTTTTATTTTTTTTTTTTTTCACAATTTTAGGCAATCTTAACATATTCTGAAAAATTTCCAGTTGTACAGGGTGTTAGTGGGGGCTGTATTTGACCTTAATATCAGAAGTGTAGTTGAAGAAAAACAGGAAAATGGTAAATAACCAAAAAAACCCCACCCCTCAAATATCAGCTGAAAAGGTTGTGCTAAAAGGGTATGAATTGGCTAGATTTAGATCTTACCATTCTGGAAAGCATATTGAATTTTACAAATGTTTCTCTCATACATTTTTAATGAGCACAAGCGATCAGAATGATTTTCAATCATGGGGGAAGGTTATGGCAATACCATGCTTTACTTCAAAAGGTGTACTGACTTCAGAAAAATGTTGGATGCAAGAAATGCCCTATAAGTTTATATAAGGAATGAGCATGGGCTGTAAAGAGGCAGACTTGATCTTGCCCAGTGAAAGCTACAGACTGAAACTATAACCTTCCAAACCCCAGTTCAGCTTCACCATACTTTTAGAAAGCCCAGAGAAAGACATCTGTTTTTAGAATGGAAAATACTTGCATTGTGAAAATTGCAGCAATTTTGTTAAAGCATTAGAATAATCTCTCTGTCTTTCTTTTTTTCTTTTCTTTTCTTTTTTTTTTATTCTTTTCTTTTTTTTTTTTTTTTTATTCTTTTTTTTTTTTTTTTTTTTTTTAATCTTCTTATTCTCTTTTAATACTGCTCATTTTGTAGTTTCATGTGGTTTTAATTTGGGGAAGATTTATTTAAAAAGCTATGTTTTAAGGTTTGGGTTTTTTTTTTTCTTCTGTATGTTTGCAGGTTAGCTTCTTTATTTTCTAAGAGGTGGTGCTGATTAGGATTAATTTTTACTTAATTACCAGTATACTGAGAATTCAGAATAGTATTTGTTTCCTAAGTGATCATCTGTTCCTGATGTTTATGCTTCACCTGGATACCTAATCCTTTTAGCAGTGCAGAAGATTATGAAGCTACAGACAAGAGATTACGGCTCCAGGTGAGGTATACACAGTTGATCAAATGAATGAAGCAGAAAAAGAAATTGTTTCAATGTAAATAACCCCTACTAATTAGAGCTAGGGAGATGAATGGGGAAGAAATACGATTAGGATTCTTAAGGCAAGAATGCCTTAAAGATTTCATAGGGAATTAAATCCACTTTTAAAATACAATTCTTCAGGAGACTAGTATACCTGTACAGTTATTACTGCACTCTTGTGCCAGCTTTGTGGATATTTTTCCTCTCATTTATCATATATATATATGTGTGTGTGTGTGTGTTTGTTTAAATCTTCCTGTGTATCAGAATTTCACAGGGTCAAGAGTGAAGGATCTGTCAAGGGTATATGGTCAATGCTCTTCATGGCTTTGCAGAAACAGACATCACTAGTTCATTTTGCTGTTAGCATCTGCATATATTTGAGTGATACTTACACTAGTACACATGAAGTGAGGTAACAGCTCAGCAGAAATCTTCCTCACTGCAGGGTCACCCTTCTCAGACACGAAAATATTGGAACCCACAGTAGTAGCCACTTGTAGTCAGGTCCTTAGTATATTTAACACTTTATTCTTAGAGTGTTCTGTACTCTGATGTCCACACAAAAGCTTTGTGTCTTGTATAAAACAAAGAGCCAACTAAGATATTAATTAGCTAAATAATTTTAGAGCTAATCCTTTCCCCCCTATACTGTTGACTGAGGAGCACATTGGAACAGATGCAATTTTCTACTGGTCTTTTGTGGGACTTCTGGGTGCTACTGCAATTCAATTATTTGCATTTTTTCTCAAGCATATAGTCATCTGTCTTCCTGATCTCTGCAGAAAGTTATGACCACAATTGAAAATTACTGGATTTTACTAAAGTTAATCCAATTTGCAAATAGAAGCAAACTAGAAAATGCATGCTTAATTTTATCTTAGCATGAGCTGCTGTCTGGTCTTCTGCAAAGCAGTCACCCACTGTTTTATTCCTACATGGCAGGTTTGTTTTTTCCACTTCTTAGAAAACTGTAACAGAAATGGAAAAGTACTTGTCTCCATGTTGATGCAAATGCCAGACAGACTTGTCCTGTCTCTGTTTAAATGGTACAGCTGAGAAGAAAATCCAGTTATCCTGTTCTGACAGCTTGCCCTAAACCATGACCCATGCTGCTTTCACTTGTACCAGAAGACCATACTTCTGTGCTTTTTATTTTTCATGAAAATGGGAAAAAAAAACAACACCAAACCATGGCTCAAAGACAATAGGTGGGGTAAGTAAATAGAGAAAGGAGTGATTTATTGTGTTAAACTATGCTGTAGACTCAGTAAACCTCAGAAATAGTTTCCCAATGTGTGTATGCAAGATGCAATTAAACAAAGGTAATTACAAGCGCTTTCACAAAACTGAAAAAAAACCTAAAAACACTTTTCTGTGTGGAGACATTCCTTCTAAAAAGGAATTACCAGTTCCCAAATGTGCTTGGGATTAAAACAGACATGCTAAGCATTTTCTTAAATGTTTTCAGGGTACTCTGTTGATTTACTTGTGACAGGCATGCTATTTTACAATCCTATTCTCCTATTCAAGCTAACAATAAAATTCTGCCATGTTCCGCAGGAAAAAAAAAAAAAATCACAAAAAAACTAACCAACAGAACAAAGAAATTTAGAAAATTGTTTGCCTTTATGAGTGATTTAAACTTTTTCTGCCTAGCTGAGCACTGTTTGTAAAAGTGTAAAAATCTGAACTGTGCATACACTACACAATAATAGAGAAAATAATACTATGCAATATAATTAGATGGCCAGTACATGCTAATATATTTGTCCTTAGGGGTAAGCAAAAAAAAGAAAAGGTGGATGTGAAAACTTCAGTCAGTATTTCAATCTGTGATTTGCTCTATTAATAATAAAATTCATTAACAAAGGCATTATATATCTAATTAATTGACTGATGCAGAATACTAGTCTTTTCCAGGTTTTTAAGTCAGCCAGTATTTATAGCAAAAGTGCTGTGAGGGACTTTAAAGTTGCAATTAATAATTATTATGTCTCATCATTTAAAAGGCTTGTCCCATCAATATGTTACTTCAGTTTATTACTTGGGAGTCTTGCAATAATTAAAAGTAAAATGGTGGAAAGTAAATTAAATTCTACATCACAGAGATATTAGTGGGGAACAGATATGTCTTGTACAATTAACAAAGTCAAGTGTTTCTTTAAAAATAAGAGCCAGAGTTCTGTTGAGATAGGTGGAAGGCTTAAAATACAGACTTTTAAATCAAAATTGCATCCATCAAATTTAATTATGAAAGATCGTAGGTTACAAGAATAATTTGTTGGTTTTAGGCACCACTACAACATAGGCAACAGCTCTCAAAATACTTTACAGGTGGGAAGGCAAAAGAGGAAAGCAAAGAAGCGACCTCTCCAAGGCTTATGACAATGCTGCAAATGGATGATTGAAATCAGGCCCTTTTATGGAAAAAAAAAAAAAAAAAAAGTGGGTGTACTTTGTTCTCTCATATCCATTGATGCTGGCTTCGGGTACCTCTTCTATCTCTCCCACACTAAGCACTTGTGAACCCAGCTGTTTCACATCACTTTAAACTGGCATGGTGCTAGTGAGGTACAGAGATCTTTGGTAGGCAACCTAGAGGCCAATATCCAGTCCATTCGCTATTTTTGCTATTATTTTGGGCATGATGTAAGGAGTCTACTATCTTCTGACAAACGATTGATTCTAGAAATGTTTCTTGATAATCCCTCTACATATTTCTTTTCACTCTGTCCCTTGGCTTTCTACATGAGCATGGGTAACTTGAATAAGATAGCTGACAAAGTTACTACCCTCAGCATAAATCAGCAGCTACTTCAATTTGCACTGTAGTTCTGCACTGTAAACTATGGTGGTTGAAGTTCTGCTTGGTGATCAGCTAGAATATCTTTGCTGTGGTGATGGTGGGGCAAAAATGTTAACTTTGTGAACTGTCTAAAACTAAAGCATCCTACTTCTTATTAAATGTCTTTGTGCTGCTGTTGTATGCTTTATGGAAGGAATCTGCATTACTTTTTTCTCCTTAGTGTTACATTCATTACAGAATGCCTGTGGTTATTTGAGAAGCAATACCTGAGATTTTTATGATTTCCTCTTGAACGATGGGACATGGGCAGAATATAGCATGAGTTTCCTGTCCAGCAACATCTAGTATCAGAAGAAAGTCAACATTAATGTTAGTTGCTGTTGCGGGCTGTTGTGCTGTATATGCCTGGCACCTTGGAGCAAGTGACAGGACAGGTGACCCAAAACTGACCAACAGGGGTATTCCATCCCATCTGCATCATGCTCAGTATAAAAGATGAGGGATCAAAGGGTCAACTCTCTTTCTTTGACAGCCAGTGTCTAAGGAGGACCCTGTCTGTTCATCTGCCTTTGATCACGAACTGAACATTCGTGACTCCAGGTTTGGGATCCAGCTTCTGTCAATCACTGAGTCCAGCCTGGGACTTTTGGACTTTTCCCAATGCCTGCTGGTGACATGATCATCATCCTGGGAGCTTGATAGGTTATGTATATCTTGTATCTATTTCATTATTTTCTTCTTACTTTAATTTTAGTACTAATCCTTTATTAAAGTAGTTTAGTTCACTCTAAACTCCTAAATCTCCTTATTCTTCATCTCTTTCTCTCCTTTCTTTTTGGGGGAAGAAAAAGCCATCTGTCAATCTGGTTTTGGTAAATTTGTCTGAAACCATGACATCTAGTCACTGTCTGTGAATAGTATGACTTTATCTGGTACATGTAGGCTTTAAAAAGAAGAAGGAGAAAAAACAAACAAACAAAAAACTAAACCAAAAACAAACAACAAAGCTATGTAAGCTCAAAGTTTTGCAGCTGTGGTTTGTGGGCCAGTTTTTCAGTGTTTCTTTTTATTTCTTGTTACCATACTCTGACTTCTAATTGGCAAGAAATTAAATTACTGAGCCTGTTTTGCCAGTGATTGCAATCGGTGAGTGGTCCCTCCCTGTCCTTATCATGACCCATGAGCCTTTTAATTAAATTTTTCTCTCCCATGGCCAGCTGAGGAGGAGTGTGATGGAATTGCTTTGGTCGGCACCTGGTGTCCAGCCAGGGTCAATCTACTACATGAAGAGACAATTTACCTATTTATCATGCATCTAATTTTCCTTCTTAGATAAGCAGAGGTCACCACTATAATTATCCATTTTCCCCTTATGTATATATGAACAGTAGACAGTAAGCTTTTGTTCACTTAAATAATGGCATATGGAGATTTATACATGTATTTCTGTTCTGTACTACCAAAAGAGGTGTAAGAATTTTATGTGCACTCTATTTTTTATGTGTGAACAGCAAATTATGAAACAATGAACTTTACATGAACCATGGATGTCATTAATTTTGCTCACATTTTTAATGCCTTTTCTGTTTGTGCTGTATTTTCCCGGTGGTGTCTGCATGAATCTATAGTGGCTTCTTTGTGATCCTGTTTGCTACAGGTGTGTTCAGTCATCCAGTCCTCCTCTGTGAAGCTGACAAGGTAACAGCCACTAAGTGAATACTCTCCAGGCCCTTAGGGGAAAAATAATGTAAGAAAAAGGTGTATAAAGTGCTTCTTCAGGAATTTTCCATTATAGATATATATATATTTTAAAATGCTTTCTTAGTGACATCTTTACTTTTGAAACATTCATGTAGAAATGCTGCAGTACAACTGCATTTAGGGCTGTGTTTCATTAACCATTCTGGTCTTAATTGTCCATAGCTTCCTCAGCCAGATTACTTTTGGTTTACTGTGTTCCATGGTTCACTTCAGATCAGAAATTATATTTCAGAGAGTAAAGAATATTTAGTCAACTTTGGATTTCTCCATCAGAAGAGTTGTCAATGTGCCATTTGATGGATGATGTAGTATTTGATTTTTTAGATCTTAAGAAAAAACAAGACAGATGTGAATTCAGTGCATTTTGTAAGTTTAAGTTCTGAACGCGTTTGATTTTTACTTACTTTCTTTGTTAATGAATGCAAATCTGCTGCCATTTTTCACATTGTGTAATGGATATGCAAATCTGACTAGGAAGGAATCTGATCTCATCTACACCTCTACCTTCAATGGAGATCAATCATACTCTGAATAAACCTACATTTCTGTGCTGAATATAATAAAAATCTAATTGACTGCGTCTCACATATCCATCTACTTTATAGATGTCTGTAGGTGGTCAGAAGACTCTTAATCTGACATCAGGAAAGTGAAGCACCAAAACTTCTTTCGTCTCACTTTATCAGTGTGCATAAGAAGAAATCTTTTAATTTTAATTCATAATTAGAAAACACTTCAGGGAACATTAATGGTGCATATATACATGCATGTGTGTATACACATGTGTATATATATAGTAGATTGTTTTTAACAAAACTTGTTTTTAAGCAAAAATTATATCTAGGAACAAATTTTTTCATTACTTTAAAAATGACCATGAATTTGCTTCACGGTAACCATATTTAGAGTCAATAATACACATTCTAGTGTTTTAGTTGAGCTTGGCCTCTGATATATTGATCATCAGTTGTGCTTTATGAGTCCAAATTGGTTCACAAGTCTGACTAAGTGAAATGGGTATCAAGCCATGAAAAAATCAGGAAATAAAATTAAGTGTACCTGATTTTACCTTTGATTGGCTATTTTACTCTGTAGGCAGAGGGAAGAAGCTCCTCATAATAACCTAGAAGTAGCAGACAGAATCAAGTACTTTCAACAGTATTAAGTCCCTCAGTATTAATCCTTTAAGCACCCTTGAAGCAGATTGGGGAGTTGATCTAACCTTTGCTGTCAGTACCTATCAGCTAACCTTGTACTCTGGAAATGAATGAACTAAGCAGAGACACTGCTGCAAACTTACTATTTATATGAAATTAATGCAGTGTATGGTGTATTATTCCAGTTTCACAGTTATTCATGTTAGTAATGGAGACTCTGTTTTTAGGTTTGTTTGGGGTTGTTGTAGGGTTTTTTTTTTAAGTTTGTAGTCTTTACTTTTAAAGGCGAAAACCTTAAAAATATGGGGTTTGTTTTGTTTCTTTTTTTTTTTCTACTGTTTCCTAAATATTTTTAAGGTTATTATTTTAAAACAAACTCTTGAATTTTTTTGATGACCCGGACTTATCAGTAATAGAGAAAAACTCTGTTGTCCCTGAAATTTAAAAATCCCTTACATCATTATCCAATAAATGGTTTTGTATCCTATCTAAAATGCTCTAAAATGAGAGGATGGAAAGGCTATAATGCAGCAATGAGAGTTTTATCCTCAACCTTTACTGCAGAGACAAAACAAATGCTCTTTAACCTTATTGTGACAGAAGAGGTTGGTGCTATTTTTGTGTATCCCAGAGTGTGTGCTACAGGTTATCAGGAGTTATATAGCTCCTCCAGCTCTGATGATACTTTGAGACATAAAGTATAAAGCACAGACGTGTGTAAATGGGGCACATGTACAAGAGCACAGTGCACAGAAAAACTGTCTTGGTACTGAAAGGCCTGTGAATCCATACCCGTTTTTTTTTTTTTTAGTGGGCTATACAGGGTACTTAGAGGTGGTTTTGTAGCCAAGATATGGCAATCTTTATGAAGAAGTATTTAGTTGTCTAGCTTTGATTTACCTTCCATTGCATCATAAATGTGGCTGGAGGAAGAGGAAGTACTGAGAGGGTATTTGTACATACCCCTGGCATTAAGATGTAAAGGTCAAAGTTTCAATCAAGCCTCTCTGCCTGAGAAATGCAGACCCTTGCCTGTCCTTTCCCATATTCGTTTTCCTAATTGTGAAGCTGGAGGCTAGGTTGGCCAGTCTTTAAAAAGAGTGAAGGATTGTCTCCACTCTCCCATGATAAGGGCATTCCCCAGGTAAAGGGAGGACTTAAGATTGATCCGTGCTTCCCAAATCAAGTGCAAAGCCCAGTGCAATCCTAATTACTTCACTGCTATGACACATTTATCATTGCGCTTCCTGATCCACTGTCTCCGCTTAGTGTTTCACAAGACAAGAAGCAAGCTGAGAATGCCAGCCCTGTCACTGCAATCCTGATGTGGAGAGGGATGAAGGCATGGTGATGCTTATTTATTTTGTCCTAGGTTACTCTAAAAAGAAAAGAAAAACAGCGGCACAAGTTCCACTTATATTTCTAGCTGTTTTTAAGAGGAAAAGTGTAAGCTGCCTGCGTGTGCTTGAAAGGTTCCCAAGTCCTGCAGGACTACAGATCCTGACTTCATGAAAACAACTAACACAGATCACAGAGATGCCTGAGAAAGATGGGATTTTAGGCACTTCTCTCTTCTGCATTTTCTTCCAGCTAGTTTAGATGGCCTTTGAATTATATGGAAACCATGTGCTTAAAATAAAGTTTCTGTAAATTCTGTGGAGGGGTGTGGGTGTTGAAAAGCTAACCATCACTGTGTTTTAGACCTGTCTAGATTTGGACTGTAGTGACAATGCTGGATTCTCAGCTTGCTTTTTGTCTTGTGAATTATTTTAGTAGAGCCAGTGGATAAGAATGAGTAATTATGGAGGTGTCATAGCAGCACCATAATTAGGATTGCATTGAGCTTTGCAGTTAAATTTTATGCCTAATGCTCCCCTGCTGTCCCCCATCAGTGTGCCACATTTGAAGTACAGCTACAATTAAACCATCATAAAACAGAGCACACAACTAGACAAAATGATTAAAAGGAACCTGAATCCATGTGGTGTTAGAGAGGAATGACTTTCTTATGACATTGGCTGTTCTTGCCATAGGTTGTAGATTTCCAAGCACTTCAATTTGGTAATTTTCCCCCTCTGCCCCTCTATTAATATTATAGTATGTGTCACCTTGGGCCCTATTATTTGTCTGATTGCAACATAGCCTCATCCGATATGACACAAAAGAACTATAAATAATCTTGGCTCTGTTTATGCTTGAATAGTTCAACATGCCTGAGATGCCTAGGCACAGTTTGTGAACACAGCTATATAATAATCCATGGGATATAAAGCCAGTTCTCTTTTGAAATATACATTGGGGTTTGTTTTCTTTAGCTTGGATATTCACATCAGTGCTGTTTTCCAGGAAGCAGGCAGAACATGAATGAAAAAATCTCACTGTGCTGTTGAAACCCAGAACACCTGCAAAAATCTGCTGGAGTCTGCAATAACCCCAGGGTATTTTTGGCTTGTTCTTCTTTTATATAGCATTTGTTCATTTCCCTTTTCTTATGGTGTTCTGAATAAGGCATGCAGTAGAATCTACCTGCTAGAAACCAGATGAGGACATATATGGCTCAATCTGGGTGGTTAAAAAGCTAAACAAAACATGTATATGCTTACTGAATCGAGCATAACTAACTAATGATGCAGGGTTTTGGATTAGATTTTCAAATCTGCTCATCTCACATCTACATTCCTAAACAAATTGCATAGAGTTGCAGACATGCCTCAAAGCAGTCCTTATTAGGTAGCTTTGTGTGGGTCAGGGTCTATAATCCAGTGAAATGTTTGGGAGCTGCCTGGGAGGGAGGTGGAAAGGCTTTCTCTGTTGTCCTTTTCTGAGCATTTAGGACTTTGCAGGAAGAGGAGGGGGGAGGAGAGTTGCAGTTGAGAGCAGGGAGTACAAGAGGTGTCTGGGGAGGCCCCTTGCGTTAAGCGGAGGTGAGAAAGCAGTGTGTGTATGCAGAGAAGGCGAGCTGTGTGGTGATGATCTGGGAAGAACCAATGTGGTTGTCATGTGTCCATATGCACTGATGAGGGCTTGGAAAAGCAACACAGGCATCAGTGAACCAGCCCAGACCTTGCACTGTTCAGTAGGAAATATGAATGGGTAAGAGATGATTCCATGTTCTAGAGAGCCTGCACTAGCATAGATGACTCAGGAAGCCCCAGATAGCCATAATATTGGATGAAAGGGACATGAACTATGTGGTAATCAGGTTGTTTGGGTCCAGTTCACATGTGCTGAATTTGCACAGAAAAGTCTCTGTTCATATGTGTATGTATGCCTATATATAATTGAAGATACTTTGTGATTCCATGATTATCACCTTGTTTGATGGCAGTGATAGTTGGCATCTCTTTGACTTTCCCCTTTCCAGACAGATTGCCTTCTGGTAGGATCTAATTCTGCAAAGTGTATAGTATTGAAAGAGTGGTTATAGCCAAATGCCAGTTACTGGGCTCTGTGTAGCAGTAGCAGAAAGCCTGTGTTATACAAGAATTTATATTTGCTGATCTAATGGTACTGACATTTGGGGGTCTCCTACAAATTAATGCAGCATTCTGGTGTAACACCTAGCAGCAAGTTTCCATTTTGTTTACTAGATGTTCTGCTTGTAAAACTGTTCAGAGATCCCCACTGAATAAACTATACAAACTCAGTGAAGTTCTTTTTATAAAGACCTTACTGACTTCAGAATAAAGATACGTTACTATAATCTTTGCAGGCATGTGTCCTGTTCTAGAAAATATTTTATTGCTTGAAAATACTGTGGCTTTTATTTTCCCTAGAGCCTGCATTGTTGTTCAGACAGAGAAATATATTTTATTCTGGAACTTTTGTAATAAATGAAATATTATTTATTCTGTTTTTGCTACACTTTGCACTACAAAAGCATGAATATCTTTTAATAACTCATTAAACTGACAGTCATTACAGTAGATTAATCCAAAAACATCAGTGAAAACACTGTAAACTCTACTGAGGCCAAAGTGTCTACTCATAAAAGTTTACTAAAGTATGCCATCTAGAGGTCTTTGACAGAGTAGAAATAACACTCCAACATCTCGGAGAAACATCACAATAGTGTCTCTGTAAGCATTTTGTCTTAACTGTATGTAATCATAGTTAAAGCTCAATATTGCATGAAACTATGGGCATGTGTGCATGTTTTGATTGGTGACAGGGAATAAGTTGAAGTTAGTTTCATCATTTTTTTCTAATCCAAAAAAACAATGTAAAATGGACTAGTAGTTTACAGGTTAGAATTTTTATTTGCATGTATACAGATTTTCAGTTTTTCCTTCATTTAATCTTTTTGATGTAGAACATAAAAAAGAATTTCCAAATGGTGCTGCATAATAAATATTTACAGTAAATAAATAAAAAAAAAAATCAAAGGAATAGGTAAATGTCCTCTTGTGACTATAAACAATTGAAACTATCTAAAACATGAGAAACGAGCACATAGTAAGGATTTATGTTCCTGGGGCCTGCCTGTATGTAACAGATAGTGAAGACGAGCTTTATAATTTTTGAAAGCAAAGAAACTTCTGCTTGAAAATAAAAATAAAATAAAATGGAGTAGCAGTAGTAGTGTTCATAACGGCTACTCTGTAGAAAGGAATTCCATAACAATCTTCTTCCATAAAATATCTTTTCATATTTTCTTCTTTTTTTTTTTTCTCCACCAAAGTAATATGTAATCCTTAACATGCTTTTTTAGCAGTTAAATGTGTGACATTCTTGTAAAGGTGACATTTCATTTATGTGGCAGAACTGTAGTCACATCACTTCAAAACATGGGATTTGGGGGTTTAGGATGCATTTTGCATGACTGAATACATCGGGAGCACCAAGTAAAAATTAAATTTTGAATTTGAGTTGAGTAATACTTGATCCAAAATTTTCTTTTTTAGTGGAAAGATGGATTCTGAACCTTTGGATACGATGAGAAAAAATATTATAGTACGCATCCTCCTCTGTCTTCCATAAATATCTTCTTGAGTACCTTTTAGATTGCAGCTTTCTCATCTCAGTTGCTTAGGCAAAACTTGACTATACCTTGTAGACCCTGTTGGTGCATTTCTGAGACCATGAGGAAAGAGAATGGGAAGTGGAAGCAGGTAGCCTCTGGTCTTGCTTTGAGTGAAATGAGGGTGAAAAAAGGCACAGAAGTGCCTCTGAATTTCTTTTGTTCATTTAAAAGACAGAAAGGTACAAGTTTGGTCCATTTACATCTCTATTTTCACAGTAGAATGGAAGAAGTCCCATCAGGAACCTCCCCATTTGAAGGCAGGGAGCTTGTACAGGGGCATGCAGAGATTTGTCTTGGGCAACTATGAGCTTTGATTCATGTTTTAGATGTGACTAATTATATGAACTGCTTTTACCTTTATCTGAAGAAAAAAAATTGAGGAAAGAGTGCTAGCGAAAGGATTTTCCCCATTTCCTTTTCCTTTTTTCACTTTGACTTTACTATAAATGATATAGTAGAGCACACCAGTTATTGAGAGAGGAGTTAAATATTACATTCTGATAATAAATGTAGAGGGGAGTTAGTGATGGAAATCCGAACTGAGATAAAGGAAGAAAAAAAAATTAAAAAATACTCTTTTGCACTTTCTGGAGAATCAGAAATAGGCAGCAGGGAAGAAATCGTGGTGTTTGTTAAAGTCTAGATTTCCCTCAGGAGAAAAATCAGTCTGAGAGACACTAAGGAATAAAGCAGAGAGAAGCCTGGGTTTCCAGCTGGCTCTGTGGCTTTTTGCGAGTGGAAGTTGAATTTGGTCCTTCCCAACTGAAGAAAGAAGCCAGTCTGCCTTATTTGTATTGTAATGAAGCATAAGATTAGATGAGATTACACATGTGTACAGGCTTCCTCTTTTATGAATGATTCTCTAATATCTCACTTCATCTATTACTTCAGCAGCCCAGCATTACAGAAGCTGATGGTTGGAGAGTTAGGGAACAGTGCTCAGCCTCCGGTGGAATTTCACTTATGAGTGTGCACTTAAAGAGCCTGGAAAGAATCAGCTCAGCAGCCAAGATAGTGATATTAACAAGTAATTAAAACTTGATTCCATCTTCGGTCTTCCCCTGCACTGTTCCTTATGTACCTTTAAAAATAAACTAAAAAATCGGTTATGAATATTAACCTTTCTGTTGCTACAGAGAAATGCAACATGCGGTGGTGGATTAATAATTAACATCAGGAAACTAAGAGCACAAGCACTCTAGGGAGTCAGCAGCAATAATGTTATTGAAACAGCCAGTTTAAGAGTCAAAATTTCTCAAATATTTTAAATGTTAGCTTTCGGGATGACCTATAAAAGATCAAACAACATATAAATCATCAGCAGCTACACCAACTTTTTGCATAATGGGAAGTTTATAATCTGCCTGTTTCTCTATTTTGAAAACCAGCATAGCCTCATAAATTCAGAAAGCTTTTTAAAGGTGGAAGACAGAAATAAATGAGATTTGAGCACTTGAAATATATATATACCCTGCAGTCAGAGGAGAGGTGAAGGAAAAATAGATAAGTGATTAGATGCTGAACTCTGTGCAGCCATCTTTAGTTTTCTACCTGTAACCAGGGCTGCCCTTGTATAAAGGTAATCTGAGTTGTCTCTGTGTTTTCTCGGTGTTTGTGAATGAAAGCAATTTATGTTGTATAAGTACTTCTGGGAATTTCCAGCCTTGTTCTAAAACTGTGGGGGGTTTAATATATATATAATTTTTTTTTAACCTAGACAAATGTTTTGTTCTGTTTCTTGTTTTATTGCATTTTCATTCTGCCTCCTAACTGCTGAGGAGAGAATCTTAGCCTATCCTCATTGGCATTCCCCTGTAACAAAGTGTTCTCTAACCCCCTTTCTGCCTTTGCCCTTGAATCGGGCACCTGAGGCCCTTTAAACTTTGGAAAAAAACTCCTTTGGGAAATGTGTGTCACACAGTGGGTTCTCAACAAATCCCATTAGTCCATGCAAAAAAGTGTTTTAATTTTACTGCATGCTGCTGGCTTGTGCAAAGTAAATGTGAAAGTCTGAGCCAGGCTATTCCTCTCTTCTACCTCTGAAACTCCATCCATGGTATTTCCTGGTGACAGCTCATAGGCCTGTTGTTGGGTTTTGTTCTCTTTCTTTTCTTTGTTTTTATTTTAATCCTAACATAGAGATCATTATCAAAATAATACTGTTTCTCTCTTCAGTTTTCCAGCTGCCATCTCTTTGGATGCCTATTTGCACTGAAGGGCCACTAGATGCGCTTCAGAGGAAGACTGACAAAACTTCAGAACCCTGCTGCTTCTCAGTGAGGGCAGACCACCCTCTCAGATATTTCTCTGAATAATAAAGAGTTGCTATCATTAAAAGTGACTAACAATGGGAAAGGCATTAAATCTGGAGGATCTAAAAGTAAAAAGATAAGAAGTAAAAAGCTTTCATGCAGTGAATTTTATTCTGTGTGTGTTAAATAAGGAATTTTTGCATCTTCTCCTGCAGTATATCCTTCTGGGCACTCACAGAAACAAGAAACCAGGAGAGTCAGTGTTTCATAACAAAGCTCTAAAGTGTTTATGAGTGTTCAAAAAAAATACTGATCTTTGCCTTCACTAGAAATGCAGAAAATTGCTTATTCATCAGTTGAACGTATCTCCTCTGCCTTTTCCCCTGTCCAAATGGTCTTGCTGTTGTCATGTTGATTAAAAGTAACCATTTTCTTAGCTAAGGCAAGTCCCTGTTATTAGAGAAACGAGGGGCAGCAGTGTGCAGTGTTGTGTCTGGAGCTTTTCTAATTGGGACTCTGCCTGTGCACTGGAGGTCCTTTTGATTTTTAGCACTCCAGGAAGTAAGCCTGATTTAAATCATAACCTTGGAATTAAAATGTGTATGTGTGTGGAGAAATGATTTTTAAGTAGTTTGGGGTTTATAAGAATTTATAATAGAAAAGAAAACCTTGAAAGTTTTCATTTCTCTTTCCCCTCTTCATTACTTGTGGGTTTAATCTGGTGGTAGAAGTATTAAGGCTCCAAACTCTGTCTTTCAAATTAAAGCCTGTCCTCTTTTCCCACTGCCATGCCATGCCTGTTAATTCTATATGTTACAGTAGCATCCAGAAGGCAGTATTATGATCAAAACCTTGTAATGCACTTTGCTGTACAGTGGAAAAGGAAGACATAGTTTTTTTCCACTCTGAAGGTCCCTGTCTTTCTCTGTCTTTTGGAAATAATGTAATATGTGTTTTATAATATTAACTATTCAGTTGTGTTCATATATCACTTCTCATCCATCTCCCCCTCGACCAACCATCATTAACTGTTTGAACTCTCATGGTTCAGATATAGGAAAATATAGATCAGGTTTGAGGAAATGCTTAAATGAATAAAATAGTACTGTGTGAAAAGACATATAAATGTGTATTTTTTAAAAACTTAATTGATGGTAATTTAAAGAGAGCCTTAAATCTTCTTCACTACCTCCGTCCTGCTTCTAGGTGCCTCTGGTTTCCCTGTCTTTATCTCTCTGCTCTCTCTTCTTTTCCTGTATAGTTTCTCTCACCCTCTTAGTCGGCTATACCCTCATTTGTATAGCATGTATTTTTCTTCCATTTCCAGCACCAGGTATGTTTCTTCCCCTTGAGCACTTTCATTTCCCTCTCCATTGCTCCCCCCACTTGCCTGAGATTTTCAATCATCATTTCATAGCTGTGGTCTCTGAACCTCCCTGTGCTCACAGCGCTGTACCTGCCATGGAAAGAAAAACACATTACTCGATTCATTTTAGAAATTATTTTACAATATGTCAAGATAAAAAGGCCTGGGGATATAAACAGGCTCAGAAATATTTCAAGATCAGGTAGACATAATTAGAACACAGACTGTTGATTAGATTGTTTCATTTTGCAACAATGCGAGTTTAATCATGTTGGAAATTGGTTACGGGATTTCTTGTAGAGATTAGATATTTCTATTGCGTTTTAGTCTCCTTTAATTATACAAATAAATATGGGTTGTTTACTTTTCTTAGGCTTAGATTTTCTTCCTGTCAGCCTGCAGACGGTAACTAGGCCTGTTGTTCAGCAGCCACGTCAAGCACAACCAGCCTCCTCACGGCACCAGCTGGAAGAGGAGAAGGAAGGTCAGTGCCCTTTTTCTTTTGCGAGAGGATGACTCCATTACCTGCTTCCTGTTTCCTCCCTGATCAAAACTCTGTACCCTCCTGCCTGAAATCCCAGGCACCAAAGCAGAAGTTACCATGTCCAGTTCAGGCTACACACAAGTGCAAAATCACAAAAATACAGAGCATCGTGATGCCTGGACTGCTGAAGGTAAGTACAGGGCTCCACTGCAGTGCAATGCACCGAGAGGGCTCAGAGCTGATCTTGGTGCTCACTCTACATTCTGCCAGAGCAATATGGTGGTCTGCAGAGACACCCCAGGGTGCTGTATTGCCATGCTAGTGTGAGGACAGCACCTGAGTTTGTGTGGCCTTTCCTACACCCTGCAGTGCAGAGGTAGCCTCCAGCTTTTCTTCACTTGGCAATGCTCCTCTGCAGTTGCATCCATACAGGTGTACCATCCCTCTTTATTTATATATTTATGTATATCCATATATGTAGCACTAGGCTGGCAAGAATACATAAATAACTTTCACATAGGAAACAGCAAAGATGTTTCTCGGCAATTTGCCTTCCCTTGGCCTGTGAGGCTGCAGCCTCACTTAACATAAAAAAGCTGTCCTCTTTCTTGGCAGTGCACATTAGCTCCTCAGTGGTTCCTGTGCTGCCTCTGTGATGTGTGGCACTGCTGATTCCCTGGGGAGGGGCACCAGAGTGGTCGGTCCCTTGCCTTTGCCTCTGCAGAACTGCATACAGTGGCTGGTTTGTGAAGGCAGACCTGGACCGCCATGTCCACAGATTGAATCTTACACCATGGACATATCAAGATCAAACTACTTGAGATGTAAATGCTTCTCCTAGACTTCTGTATGCATCATGAGGCCTTGTCATTTAGTATAACAGAAGTTTTTAATGGGATTACAGGAGACAGAACCATAGACTAGTTAGTTGGATGGGATCTTAAAGATCATTGAGTTCCAACCCTCCTCCTACTAGACCAGGTTGCTCGAAGCCCCATCCAGCCTGGCCTTGGACACTCCCAGGGAGGGGGCTTCCACAGCATCTTTGGGCAACCTGTTCTAGCATCTCACCACCCTCACAGGAAAGAATTTCTTCCTAATATCTAATCTAAATCTCCCCTCTTCCAATTTAAAATCATTACCCCTCATCCTATCGCTATGTTTCCTGACAAAGCTCTCCCTCTCCAGGGAGGCTCCCTTCAGATACTGCAAAGCTGCTAGAAGGTCTTCCCAGGGCATTCTCTTCTCCAGGCTGAACAGCCCCAGCCCTCTCAGTCTGTCTTCATAGGAGAGACGCTCCAGCCCTCTGATCATCTTCATGTCCCTCTGCTGGACCCGTTCCAACAGGTCCATGTCCTTCCTGTGCTGAAGACTCCAAAGCAGGACACGGTACTCCAGGTGGGGTCTCACAAGTGCAGAGTAGAGGGGAAGAATCACCTCCCATGACCTGTTGGTCACACTTCTTTTGATGCAGCTCAGGATATGGTTGGCTTTCTGGGCTGCTAGTGTGCACTGCTGGCTCATGTTGAGCTTCTCCTCCGCAAGCACTCCCAAGTCCTTTTCCTCAGGGCTGCTCTCCAGCGATTCTCTGCCCAACCTGTATTTGTGCTTGGGATTGTCATGTCCCAGGTGCAGGACCCTACACTTGGTTTGCTTGAACTTCAAACAATTCGCACTGGCCCACCTGTCAAGCCTGTCCAGGTCCCTCTGGATGGCCTCTCTTCCCTCCAGCAGGGGACCACAGCACTCAGCTTAGTGTCATCGGCAAACTTGCTGACGGTGCATTCTGTCCCACTGCGTGTCTCCAACAAAGATGTTAAACAGCAGCAGGCTAGGCCTGATAATCTTATGGGAAAGTAAATTCATTGTTGTCCCATGAGTCTCCCACCTTTTGAGCCTCTTGGATCAGATTCCCACAATGACTTAGTCAAATCATTCATACACTGCCTGTACTATCACCCTTATACAGTTTCCATGGCATCTAATCCACCCATAGTCTCAGCCAGTTCTATGGTTTTAATAATATACTATATAATATATTTTACATAATAGATAATAGTAATATATTTTATTTCATATATGATACATAATAATTATTCTCCCATAATTATTTCCCGATTGAAGATAAATTGAAGATTTTTTTTTTTCCCCTCTAGCTCCATCCTGATGTGTCAAACATCTTTTGTGATGTCAGTCTGCAAGCAGCCTACTTCAATAATTGCCAGTTCACATTATCTTCTGGACAGGTGGCATAATTTCCAACATTGATGTTTCCATAACAATTAAGAAATTGATAACCTAGTGAATGATTCTGTATTATTGAGGTTTAGGAACCCTGCATTTACCTGCAAAACTTGAATCTATAAAGTAAACTTCAAACAAATGTTTTTAACAGAACATTTCTCCTGCAGCAGAAGTCTGTTAAAACCTTGGGTGTAATGAGCAATCTCTCTGTATGCCATTCAGTGTTCTACCTAAAGGCGTAGGACATGTTAATAGCCAGTAGTTGTGTATGTTGTACTCTCTGTATGTATATCCAGACAGCAATATTTTCATCTTGAGATTTTTTTTTTTTTTCCAGGGAAGGGAGAGCATTATGACAGTGCTAAAGGTTTTGGTGTCTCTTTCTCCTGTGGATTGATTTTTGAAAACTTAATTCTAATGTATACGCTACTGCATTCACCTCCTGAGACTAAGAGAATCTATTCTTAAAAATAGGTCAATACGGTGAGGAAACAAAGGTAAAATATTGAGAAGGAAATGGAAGAATAAATTGTGTGATACTGAGAAGATAACATTGATGAGAAGTCTTGAGGAAGAGATGTTAAGGATAAGGTAAAACTCTCCTTAAAAGATAAGGAGAGTTATTCAAATATGCAAATTTGAAACATAAAAAAATTAAACATTTTTAGAAGATATTTCAAGACATGAATGGAGAAACATGGTTCTCAAAAGCACAACTCTATCACTTTTTCTATTAGACAGTGAATGTTCAGTCCTGTTTCTTCCCTTTTTTTTTTTTAAATTTAAGATTTTTTGTGGCAATACTTCATTCTTTTCTAACGAATCACTGTTCCATTGGTCATAAAACATCATGAAAACTTTCTGTAGCTCATAAGCCTGTCTTCTACAAGTAGAGACATCTCTCAGAAAGAGTGGTCTTAAACTCCTGTAGGAAATGCCTCATATGGTCGAGTGGGCTTTCCGAACCCAAAAAATAATGTGAGGTTCACAAAATTTCCAGCTTAACAAAGTTTCTCCCACTCTTAGTATACCTGGGGTGTGAAGAAACCAGTCAGGCAAAGCAGTTCAAATCTGATACTGGGAAAATTGTAAAAAAATAACATAAAAAGGAGAAGGATTTCCACATGCCACAATGAATATCAAAACCTATTTGATGATACTGACTTAATGTGTGATAAAGCAGTTTTTAGCATGACATTCTATATTATCTCATTGCAAAATACTTAGCAATTCTTTTGCATTGTAGTCCCATAAAGGCAAAATAGTACATTAAAAATGTAGTACACAGAAGAGATAAATACAAGGTGTAGGTTTTCTTTTGAGGTCCATGCTGTGCCATGAGAGGAAGCACCCCCAAGTATCAAGAGAAGGCACTTATGTACATCCACAAAGGTCAATAAGTCTCACCATCTTTGCAGTTTTGAAACTAAATTCTTATCAATCTGAGTGATGCTTTGCCCAGACCAAAATCAGCAGAATACAGAATTTCAGAGTCTCTTTTGTTAACATATTCATGCTTGGGTTAAAAGCATTGAGAGGTGTGTGTTCTCTTGTAGGTTAAATTCTTTTCTCAACGTCTCAGCTATCTGAAACCCATTTCTTCATTAGTTAAGTCTGGGTCATGGCAGTGATAGTGAGTGACCAGATACGCTACCTATTCAGCTTCTCCTTCCAGCAATCAACGGTCACAGTCCCATGGTGTTGCCCAGGGACAACAGTTCAGTGTTTTAAGCAAACATGGAGGATGTTGTGCAGCCTGAGAGCAGTTCTCTCAGAAACAAAGAAAGCCCACTGTGGCCAAAGTGTTTAGGAGAGTTTATTTACATAGCCCATTTGGATGAAGTGCACTGCCTAGTGATTGCCTACCACTCCTCTGTTCTGAGAGGTGGTTGCACTTTCTGAATGGAATTCAGGCAGCTAAGGAAGCTCCTAAGTATCGTTCAACATTATTAAACAGTAATAACAATGTTCTCCAGTTCCACATCATTTTCAGTCCAGCAGTGTCAAAATGCATGACTGTCACTAATGAAAGCACACAATGTATCCATGAGATAGAAAATTGGAGTTCTTATTTTAGTGATGCAGATGATGAAGCAGAACATGGTAATGTATCTGTCACAAGGACAAATGCAGTAGGGCTGTGGCAATGGCAGAAATGTTAACAGGATTTTTCCATTACTATCAGAAGGTAGCATTTTCAGCAGACCAAGAACTAGACTCTAGGCTGAGGATGGATCTGAGAGGGAAGCTGCACAATGATTACAATGATTCCTTCACGCTTGCCATAGGCATAATATTATTTAATGATTGTTTTAAAAAGGTGCCCCAGGGCTCTACACTGCTAGGCTTCTTGGACACAATTAAAAAAAAAAATCTTTATCAAAAAGCATAGGTTATAGACTGCACTTCATCTGTTATAACTTTTAAATAACCAAGATTTCCCTGGGGGGATAGGGGGTGGGGAAGCAGAATCAAAGAAAACTAAACTGAATGTCTGTATTTCAGGCAGAACGCTGCTTTTAGAGATTGTTTCTGATGCTCTCACATGGAAAGGAGATACAACCTACTATGTGTATCATTTGCTAATAAGTGAAATAAAGAAATTCGATAAAGTGAACTAATGATTTTGTCATTATTATCATCAGTCCATTTCAATCTTGTCTGCGATGTAAACTGTAAAGAAAAGAGAAGGTGAGATTGATGATGGGGTACTTTTTTTTTACGTCTGAGGTAAATGTGCTGAACAGTAAATCCCAACCTGACAGATTTCATCAGGTCTCTGTATAACAAGCACTCTCTTTCAATCTTAAAATGTCACCACTGCATAAACCTTTTCAATGTTCCCTCCTGTTCTCTAAACCCTTTATAAACCCATTACAATTTTAAAAAGATTTTATTTCTTACAACTACTGCATAGAGAAAGTAAAACCAATTTCTTTGTTTCCAGGATGCTGTAACCTGAGGTAATTTTTGGAGTGCTAGAATTCAAACTTTTATGAAGAATATATTCATTGGTACCCTAACAAGGAAAAATGTGAAAGTATACATTGCTTAAGCTGTTAGAGATAAAAAAAGTGCTCATAAATATGGTTGTGTTACTTTAAATGTTTGAAGTTTACTAAAGAAAATAAGTAACACTACAATTTTCAGTGCAGCAGCCGACAGCTGGCTGGCTTTAAATCTTAGTGGAAACAACAATTCTGGATGCTCAGAGCCTCCACTGTTCCATTTCAGCTAAAGGCAGGATTACTTGAGCTGTATTATATCCTCCATCTCATTTTCAGCTCTATTGCACCAATTATGCAGCCTGGAGGCTTATAGAGGCTTATATTGAGTTTCAGATAGATATAAGAAAGTAGTCTATATTCTCTGTGATAAAAATAGTCATTAATTACTGAGACTTGTAAACCGCTTAGCATCCTTCTTAATATGGTACATCAGGCACTTTACTGCATTCTATAGCTAATCACCAAAAAAGAGAGGAGAAAAATACTTCATGAAGAATATGCTCTTTCTTAGTTGGAATTGAATGCTGGAGTTAGCGGGATGTACAGGAAAGGCTTAGCCACTTCAGTATGAATTTGCTTTTCAAGGGCTTCATTGTTTGTGTCTATAAAATCGATTAAATGTTGATGTTGAAGGCTGCCCCTTGTGCAGGGTTCATCAATATAATCAAATGCCTTCCCTAATCTGCACAGTAATGTGCCGGGATAGAAACAAAGAAGCCTTATCTAATAGGAAAATATATTTTTAAGTTGGAGGGTGCCAGAGTGAACTAACAAAAGCCATTTTAGACTTCTAAAAAGGACAAGAACAGCCACAAAGACTCATTGAATTTTGTATATATGTGAATAATGTACCAATCAGGGCATTGATTGCATTGCAAAATATGCAATGGCTAATTATAATTCACCTGTTTGTGGGCATTCATACAATTGAAGACCACAATTATCAATAATAATTTAAAAACCCCATTCAAATCTGTTTTTTAATCTCTAAACTTCATATTCTAAGTCAATCAGAACAGACTGAGTGAATACTAAGTGAATAACTTCAGCTTTCATGGCTGGTTTTTGGTGGTTTGTTTTTGTATTCAGTCTCTTAAAGGAAAACCCATTTGACCTTTTAAACCTTTATTTATTGTTTAATTTTTCTTCATTTTGAAAAGTGTACATTTGCAGTATTTTCTTGATTCTTCTGAGATGGGTGGTTTAATAACAGAAGCAACTGTTTTTAGTTTTTTTATGGCTGCCATTACCATAGGCATAAGTGCCTCTCTGTGCATAATTTATCGACATAAACACTTGCCTATCTAGTTGTAAAACAATACTCCTTACGCAAGTAAACGGAAGATTTACCTGCAATGTGGCATCAAGGATTTACGTGCCTCAGCCATGCACCAAGTCTACCTATTGATGAGACTGGCATGAGTCTTCCTATGCCTTATGTATTTTTTGTGGGGATGAAGCTAGGCGAGGTCATGATACTGTTAGGCAACCTGGAGTCTTCTGCCAGGTTGGAGGGTGAAGGGCACTGGGACTGTGGACTGCATCATGATGTGATCACAGTTTAGAGCAGGTATGAGCACATCTATAATGTGTTCAGCTAATCTTGTATTTGTAGATAATAGTCTATTGTAGTTTTGTCCAGATTCCAGGAAAAAATAAGTACGTGATTTAACCCTAAAAGAAAATCCTGTGATTTTATACTAAGAAGTACTGAGTTGTAATGCCGATCTAGCACCAGTTTCTCTATGAATAAATGGTGATGGTAGAAATAACAGTATATAGATTAATATTGGCCCAATAAGAGAGAACAGCAACCCTGAAAACTTCTTCTGCCTTGCATTCTTAAATCACTATAGTTGCAAAAGCACTATCAGCAGGTGAGTTTTTGCAATAGAATTAGCTGATGTGGATTCACTGGCAATCCATTGTACTGACTAAAAGTAGAACCAGACTCAAAACAACAGTTAAAAGTCATATATTTAGAGAAATTAGCTGAATAACAGCAGAGGTTTTATCTGTTCCAGAGCAACAACAGACTGCAACCATGGAGAATCATTAGCAGATCAGCATTCATTACTCACTGCAAAGTCCTTCAGGAGCAAAATTAAAAAAAAATCCAAAACTTCTCTGAGATATGAACTCTGCACAACTGAATTTAGGGATAATTCCTTTGATCATGTTAATGGAATTAAATTCTAAGACTGAACTACCAATTTTTATATTATTTAAAAGAAAAAAAAAGGTTCTGTATTGCAATATTCCTTAAAAGCGTAACTGTGAAGTTGTCAACTTATTTTAGTTGGTGGACACAGACTTGCAACAGGTTCCAAAATAATGTTCCATCGTTGACAAAAGATAGACTTTTTTTTTCCTAATCAACTAATTTTAGTAAAAGTTTCAAATATGTCATTTCATTCTGCTTTTATAATATTTTCTTCTCCCTTTCTGCCTCTTAACAATAATAACAAGGCCAAATAGGGTCTTACTCATTTATTTCTGTATTTGTCCATGTCCCCTTAGGTTTGCACCTCTAATATGATAAAGGGATCTTGGTGAGGGAGTATCCAAGCACTGCATGTGGCTCTTAAGCTTCTGGAAGGAGATAGGGGTAGATAAATTCAACCTGGCAGTTTTGAAAAGTGTAATAAACACCAGGGACTTGAAAAGAGGTAAGGTTTTTCAAATTATTTACCATTAATTATTTTTAATGAAGAGTATGTTTAGCACTTTAAAGATGCTGAAAAGGATATTTGTATGAACAGCAATTTTTAATTTTCTCCCAGTATGTATTCTCATCTTCTAAATTTTATCTTGTGTTTTTCCTGACCTTCATATCTTTTGCAAGCAAGCAATCACTGAACAGGGCATTTTCCATCAGATTTGTTTGCTGTTAGGTGCTGCTTCTAAAATTACCAATCTCACCCTGTTTTAATATATTTCTTTTTTTCCTTGTCACCAACAGTATTAAAGATTGTCATGACTGTGCACCAAAAGCATTTGCAATGCTTTGGAAAGGAGAAATACGCTTGCTAAAAAATCACATCCTTATTTAATTCTTTCATAATGTTCCTTTTATTTTGTTATTGTAATAGGAAATGGGACAACCTGCAATGCAGTTTTATAGCTTTTATACACTGATTTACTCTTGATTTTTTTCCCCAATTTACTGCAACAAGATAATTGTACTGACTGTGCTACAGTGGGTGAAAAAAGATTAGGGTATGCAGCATTGCAATGTTTTTTTGACAGCCTGATGTATTGCAAGTTGAAACATACAAGTCCTTTCAGTGTTATTCTCTCTTGCTCATTAAAACTAAGGACAAGGTTTAGGAATCTGACACTACTTTTCTTGACTGCTTTTTAGAAATAGCAGAAATAAGCTGTTTTCACTGGTGCCACAGATCCCATTCACATGTTCATACTTGTGACCTAACAGCTAATTTACTCTTTTGAGTTTCATTCTCATTTTCAATCTGAGACTGAAGGAAAATAAGGATGGAGATGGCCAAGTGGCACCTCCAGTATCTGTGAAATCAGGTGACTTTGTATTCTCTGCTGACTACTGAGTAAGGGCAATACCTGGCTCTGCAACAATTATTTCTGTGAGATGCTAGCCTAGGAGGAGGAATTACATGTTTATGTCTGGTGGAGAAGACCAAGTCCAATAATTTTTGTCCAGTATGACCACTGAGTTCACCCCACAGTGCAACATAGACTCTGTCACCAGCTTAGTTGTTATATGGCTCTTGTCAAATTTGCAAGATTTTTTTCTGTAGAAACAGGAGGACAAGGAAGAGGAAGGGGTTGGTGTACATATGGTTTCTTTCCTCAAAGAAGGGTTGGATTTGTTGTGGTGGAGTTCAAACTCCTGTTCAGGGCCACAGAGGTCCCTTTACTGCTAGCCTTCATGGCACAATGAAACCGCATCATCAGTTAGGTTTCTGCTAATGGGCGAAGTCCTGCACAAATGCTCAAAAAAGAAGTAACTCTCTTCGTAGCAGCTCTTTTCCTCTGTTTATGGAAGTATATCTTGGGGGTTGGTAGAATTTAGATCACGTTCCGCCTTCTCTATAATTCACTGTGGATAACAGAGCAGGCAACTTCATATCAGAGAGAGGAATGGGTCATATAGCATAAAAGTCAGTCCTGGAAAGAAAAGAATACTCCTGTCAAGTGTTTAAATACTATACGTGCTTTTAGTTGCTAAATGGGGAAAAATAAGAGATAACAATTCTGCCATGTGTCTTCGGATCTCTGCATTGACAGTCACCCTGTGTCACTCATATACCTCCATGGGCATAAAGACATGATTAAGAGTGTGGTAGTTCAGCAGAACAGAGTGAAAGGTGGACTATCATTCCAGCAGATAAATGTCTCAATAAGTCAATCTGACTTTTGTACTTTGAGTTTAATATCTACTGTATACCAGCCAAACTAACCTTTTAGATTTAATAGGACAGTCTCTTGACTTTGTGAAAGTTTTAAATCATTGGGCATTATTCCAAAAAGCATCCACTTCCTGCATTGAAATAACTTTCAGGATCAAACCTTGCTTTGCATCTCTGGTTTTCACTAAGATTACACTGTATCCATTACCCTATCAAAACTGAAGACAAAATAGAAGTGACTTTTCTCTCTCATTTAATCATCACTGTTAAGAGTAAAGGTTATAAGGGCAGTACAAATTTTCACATCATATCGTACTGAGAACTGCCTGAGCCTGACATGGGAGATTTTAAGTAAAGTGTACCATTGAAAACAGAAGAAGCCAAAGTTGTCTGTATGCTGTGCCAGCTTAATATCTAGAACCAAAATTGAGGTGTCTTTAAAAGGTTATGTCTTTTAATGAAGATGTAGTATTTAGAGTCTAGCAAGGGATTATAGAGCTCAACAAAATAAATGGTAAAACTTCTTTGTTGTGAAGTTGGCAGAGCATTGCTGTAGCCTGACTGGAACAGAAATCTTTGTGTTTTCTCCTAAAAGGTGTGCATAGTTAGACTTTAAGTTCCACTTAAAGCTGGGAAAATAACAAAAAAATACATTATATTTAGAAAGCAAAACAGCTGGCCTTGTTTTTCTGCTTTTTATATTCGTCTCTCTGCAAATATTTGTATTTTCATGAGTGAAATTTTATTTGTAAAAATGTTTGAGAGATTTTAAGCTTGTAAGCTGAAATCTGTTTCATAGTATACCAAATTCATTTCAGGTAAAAGTGGAAGTAATAGGTTTTTTGTTTTCCAATTAAGTTTATCAGAAGGCACTTTTCTCTCACTTCGCCTGCTCACGCTCTCTTCCCTATGGAGAAAATTCACAGTAGGAATGGGCCATGACATCAGGATATTAGGAAAAATTTCTTCACTGAAAGGGTTACCAAGCAGTGGAACAGGCTGCTCAGGGAAGTGTTTGAGTCACCATCCCTGTAGGTATTTAAAAAGACTTGTAGATGTGGCACTTAGGAATATGATTTAATGGTGAACTTGGCAGTGGGGTTAAATGATTCCAAAACCAGTTCCTTGCTGTCCCAACTACTACTGTTGCATATCTCAGTATACTAGCTCAATACTCCATATAGTAATCCAGTATATTAAATAATGAGACATCTATAATATTTTGCTCTTCAGAATAATTATATAAAGCTCTAGATCAGGTATTTAACATTGAGAAACATTAAAATTCATTTATATCCTTCCCTAGAGTGACTGTTGTTTTATCTTAATTGTGTTTTTTCTGTACCGTTTTTCTTTATTTCTGCCTATCCATTATATGCTTCTTCCCAACCAGAACTATCTTGATGGACTGAGTAGGACATGGTGTTAATAATAATTTTAGTGTTGTCCTTGAATATCTTTCTAAAGAAAATCTAGGAAGACCTGTTTAAAGAAGTGCCCTCCCTCTCCCTGCACACCACCACCCAGCCTTTGCTGTTTTCTGTCACTTGTGTTCAAGTGGTAGCTGCCAATAAATAAAGAAGATATATCAACAGAAAAAAAGAATCCTTCTTTGAAACAAGCAAATCTTCACTGAAATACTCTTCCAGAGGTTCAGCAAGAAAATGCTTTTCTATTATAACACCTATGGGTGCTTCCCTTTAGTTTTTCAGGGAAGACTGGGGACACAGTTAGCTGTAGTTGGTCATGGTTGGACATGGCAGCACTGAACAGTGACTCAGTAGGACTCTGAAGACCAAAATATTCCTACATGGTCTTTATACACAAGCAAAGAGCTGCTGCATCATGCTGGCAGAGCAGTCTGTGAGGAGGGGGATTCCACCCTCAGACTGTAGCCTGGGTGAAGCGGCTCCCCGAGTCACAGCAGCAAGGAAGCTTGCATTAAGCATAGATTCATCTTGGACAGTGTGTTAGATAGCTCTGGTCAGCTTACCAGGTGTCCCCATTAAAAGTTTCCTTACAGTGTTGAGAGTCATGATGGGGCCAGGAATGTGTGGCTAGGCATGGAATTGCCAAAGACATTGCCGTGCCATAGTGAGAAGTGTTTGCCTGGCCAGGCACCTCATTGCACAACCCCACATCAGCTGAAGCAGAAACCTCTGAAATAGGCTGGACTCCAAGTGACATGGCCAAATATATTTGTGGTGAGAGAAAGTCTGAATGTTAAGGATTGCAGCTAACTTTCCTAGAATGATCCAAAACAATTGGACAGACACATTTAAAGAGGCTAAGAAAGACACAGTTTTGGAATATGTTATAAAGAAAAATCCAAACCCGTCAAACTTCTTAATCCATGAATCTGGCTTCCCTGCACTTCAGCCTCTTTCATCCATGAACATTCTTAAAAATAATGAAGTATATCATCTGGAAAGGGAAAAGAGGAAATATCCTAAGGTGACCCACTACAAACAGCAATAATAATTTCCTAAACACATTTTTCATAGACCAAAAGTTGATGACATAAGATCTCCAAATAATTACAAGCTGCAGTCAAATTCATAAAAGTGTTTTTATGAATAATTAATTTACTTAATTGTTTGATTTATATAGCCTATGAATAGGACAAATAGCAGCAGCAAATGTGTAGTTCATGTGTGACTTAAGAGTTACTGGCTTCCTTCAGGAGTAATAAGAATATCTTGACTGATGGCAAACATGAGAAGAC
This sequence comes from Pedionomus torquatus, assembly GCA_013398155.1. Taxonomy (NCBI): domain Eukaryota; kingdom Metazoa; phylum Chordata; class Aves; order Charadriiformes; family Pedionomidae; genus Pedionomus; species Pedionomus torquatus. Next base: position 246,421 of record VZRU01011027.1, on the reverse strand, counting down.
AGGACAAATTAACAATAAGAATGTGTTTAATAAATGTAGTAATATCAAACATATTGCAATACTGGTATTTGGCTAAATTCTTTCCTTGGCTAATAATCAGACATATAATTCTAAGAGAAATCAGATCACTTCAAGGACCTCCAGTATTTTCATATGGATGTAATTCCTTCATTCTCTTATTTCATCTGGCTACAAAGTGTTGCATTCTCATGAAAGGAAGTAATGCTGTAAGAAAATGTTTGGTGGATTTTGGTATACATACAGCCCTTCAACTCATTCACTTTTAAATAAAAAATAGTTAAATATCTGTGTAATTCTTAACTAGTTGCGTTTTATTCAGATTAAGTATTACTGTTTGAAACTAATATTCAATATACACATTGGAAAACAACAGGGGGGCTAGTAAAATTGATTGCAAATCTGATATTCCACTAGCCAATGCAGCCTAAAGCTAAAAAGCAGTTAACAAGCTAGAATAAGGCAACTCTTCTGCTTTCTTTGGAGTCTCTAGCTCTGCATTATAAAGTACTGAACTGCATCTTCAGTGTTGAGCTGTTTAAAAAGCAAGGGAAAGATTCTATACATCTTTAATCTGAAAACTTCCTGAGAAATTTGGGGTAGTTCCTTAGATGAGGACCTTTCCTCATCTTCATTCTGCAAATGCACCTAGCCGTTGCATTCAGTGGTGTGTGGGCTCCAGACACCTCTGTGTTTCTGTACAAGTCCTTAGAAAGTTTTCCTTCATGCTGGCTTCCAAAATTTGCAATTGGCCTTGCTAACTAGCTGGCAGACAGCATGTCAGGTGTTTACATTCTTTACTTTGAACTCAGCTTTCGTCCCTCTGTCATGTTGTTAACTGTAGCAGAAGGCACTACTGGCCAACAAGTGCTGAGAGGGATCAAGTGCCTTAGCGGTTAAGATGCAAAATCTGCACCCAGATAATGAAAATTGCTTTGTTGATGGGAATTACATCTTTAAGCATTGACATTACATTTACCTTACTCTAAGTCGGTTTAAGGTGCAATTTTATAAAAGACTGCTTAAAATATAACTCCATGTTAACTGCGGAGGTCTCTTTCAGTTGCTGGACAATGAAGAGGATTCATGAAAGTATCATGTACTGACAATACTTTTATGCATAATAAACGCTAGTTCAGCTTATATGTGGTTTCATTTTCTATTCTTTCCTGAGGCACCTTCTCAGCTTGTTGAAAAGCTACATTTGTCTTCCTGGAAGGAAAATAGTTGTGATTGCATCTTTTCCATGACAGTGGGAAATAGACAATGAGGTAGCATGGTGTATGGGGAAAAAATACTGTGATTTTAACCAGTGATTAACATGAAGAAAGACTAAAACATTTGCTTGGTAACTATCCTGGTTTGAGGTGGGGCGATTCAATTTTCTGTTTTACAATTTTACTTTCTTGGCTGGGCCTCTTCTAGCTAACTAAACTATGAAATTAACAGCACATTGTTCAGAACTGTTTCATCTCACAGTGACAAGAACTGATTATACCAAGGGATGGTATGCAGAGAGGCCCTTGCTTATACTTATTGCTAGAACAACCAAGGACAGGCAATTTTCGTCATTTGCCCCGTTGGAGGGTCAGAAATAGAAAAGCATAAAGGGGTCCCACCTGCAAGAAGGGACAGACAGGACAGGTGACCCAGAACTGACCAACAGGGGTATTCCATCCCATCTGCATCATGCCCCGTATAAAAGCTGAGGGATCAGAAGGTCAACTCTCCTTCTTCAATGGCTGACATCTTATGAGGATCCTGCTTGTTCATCTGCCTTTGATCCTGATCTGAGCGTTCCTGACTCCAGATCTGGAAGCCAGCTCCTGCCGATCACCGAGTCCAGTATGGGACTTTTACTGAAGCCTGCTGGTAATGTGGTTGTCATCCTGGGAGCTTGATTAGGTTTTGTATATATTATATATTTCCTTTTTATTATTTACTATATTATTATTATTTATATTTTCATTAAAGTAGTTTAGGTTTTTTTTTCCTGAACTCTTGAACCTCTTCCTCTCCTCCTTTTTTCCCCCGGGGCGTGGAGGGACACACACACACATCTGTTGATCAGGTTTTGGTGAATTTGGCTGAAATCACAACTGTAACATGACTGGTTGTGGTTGTTTTTTTTTCATTGGAGCCATGGGAGTTAAGTATGTGGCTCCTAATGAAACCTATTGAGTTTAGGAACCCTTAAGTCTTAGCCTTCCATGTATCTCTAGGAATGAGAAAGTGGATGTGTGTAGCCAGATGTTCCCAGCCTGCTTTGCCTCATTGTAATTCCTACAATACTTGTTTCCTTATCTTTAACCCATTTCTGAAATCAATGGTGTCAAGCCTCTCTGGCTTCACATAATCTAATATGTTTTTAAAAATGACTTTTCTTGCCATCTTATTCTTTCCGCCTCGCTTCTGCATCTTCCATTGACTTTAATTAAGCTTTCTTTGGGCTTCTGACCTTGGCGAGCTTTTAAAAATAAAGTGAACTGACTTGCAAGGTGATTTTTCCCAATCTTTTTGTAACCCTGCTGGAAATTCAATTCATATTGTATTTGAAAATATAGTCTGTTCATTTGGGATCATCACATGTGCACAGAGTGGCAACAAGGAAAAACTTCAGCCTTCTAATTATTATGTTGTAGAAAATAGCTTATTTCCCTATAATATATGCTTTGACTTTTTGGCCCCTTTAGGACCTATCTATACACTGTTGATTTTTAAAAGAAAGAAGGAAAAGATTTGTTCTTTCAGACAGGCGGTATTGAAAGAAAGCCTTTTAGAAAAAAGTGCAGAGAAAAGATGTGTAGAANTAAAAAGAAACGCTTGCATATGGTGGGTAGATTAAGGACAAAGAATCTTTTTGTCATGGAAATTTTTTTTTTTTTTTTTTTTTTCCCCCCTCAATAAAATCTCGAAATAGATTGGTAGAAGTAGATGACTCTTCCTAATTCCATTTATAATTACATTTGGCTGGTTTCCGCCAAAGGTCTGAACAGTAGCTCTTGTCCTGATTTTCACTGCTATGGAATCTACATATAAATCATTGCACATTGTCATACTCTGGGATGTTGAATATGGAATAGCCTTAAAGCTGAGGTTGTAGGTACTAGATCTAAAGAGGCTCTTACATACAGAATAACAAAATTGGGCTAAAACTCAAAAGAACTTTTTGGAGACTTTTTTTTTTTAGTTTTTTTTTTTTAGCTTGATCTATTCTTTTTCACTTGGAATCTTCCGTTTTGTTAGTTTCTGTGCTTTGTGGATGGTACGGAGTGTATGACTCTATAGAGATCTTTATGCAGCTTTATAATTACTTGTCTTCTCAGATGTTTCTCTTCTTGCATTCATCAGGGAACTGGAAGAGTTAGCGGAGTGTATGTGACCCGCCCAATCCCAGCTCTTTAGTAAAAACCACATCATGCTGGAGTACCCACTCAGGTCAAGTAATGAAAGATGTGGCTTCACGGACAGAGCAAACAAAGTAGGAGGAAAAAGGAAAAAAGTGTTTGTAGGCATTACATAACATAGTAAATAACACAAGGGAAACCTTTGTAAAAGCTGGTATTTTAGTATTAGGGTGAGGTAAACATTATGGTGAAGGCTATAATGTACCTTGACCTAAAGACCTATAGTAGTATAAGTCTTTATTTGTTTTCACAAAGAATGTATTGTGAATTACTCACTACTTGTTAAGACAGTAAGCTCCTCTCTTTTGGAAAAAAGTGATCTCTTCAAATATATTATGCTCAGTCTTAGCAAAGTCTAAACCTGGAATTAACCGTGACTATCTGACATACTGCTAAATTTAGCAATTCTTCTTGATATGGTGTGTTTAAAACTCTCCTAATTCCTAGTATTCCTCAAGCTGTATTCTAGCGTGATGTAGTTTTGCATTGCAGACAAAATGAGGCTGTGAACAATGACAGATTAGTTTTATTTAGGTGCTTTAGTATTACGCAAACTGCATCACATCCCTGCAGCAGTATTCAATATTCTGTTTTTAGAACCAGAAACAGTCTATCAGTTCAGCAAGGTATGATACCTTCCTAACACAGCTGCAGTGCTTTAGAAATCCAAGAGCTCTGCACAGGTGCACACTGCGCTTGGAATGAGCTTGGGTGGCTAATATACTGCTGCAGTGCTCTTTATGGGCATAGCCTCACTGAGTAAGAGGGGATGACTCACTGCTGTGAAATTAGGCATGTGACTTCATATGGTATTAGATCAAGGCATAGCCCTGGTTTTAAAGAGCATTGGTTTAGACATTTAGGTCAAATTTAATGTAAGGTATTAATAATGTCATAAAATTATTAACAGTAACTCCTTGCCATCTATGAAAAGGGAATGTTTCAAATGGCTATGACATTAAAGTCATACCAGCTTTCTTTCTTTTCTCTTTTTAATCCTCTAGAGTTAGTCTATTGTCGCTATTGTGTTTAAGAGAAAAGTTAGAAAAGGAATGCTGAGAGTAGACAGGTTGTAAATTATTTTTCATGTGCATTCTTTCCCCATGAAGCACTTCTTTGTATTTTAAAATGTATTTGAATGTTTTTCTGCTCTATTTTTGCAGCCTCCTCTAAGACTGCAAGCCTTGAGGCTTTTAATAGACTTGTATTGAAAGACATGAGATGATGAAGGAATAGGAGTGTCACTCCTTGTAAGACCCTAGACCTTTGGACAGTACAGATACTGTCTTTAGAACTGGAAAGTCACTGTGTGTTATTCCAGCTGTGTGGTGGCATGAAGTGCATGCTTTTGCCTGACATTTTCTCTAAGCAGATACTACTACTGTTACAGCTTCTGTTGCATTCTGTACAGACATTCTGTTCTTAAGAACCACCATTTTGTTCATAAGGCTTGAATTAATTCCTAGATGCATTTTGTAGACTGGGGGTACTTGAGGGTGGTTGAATTCCTTGCCTGTGCTGAGACACAGAAATGCAAATGTTTTCCTAGACTTACCGAAGATGAATGGCAAGCCCTTAAATGTCTGAGCATAGATCAATGTTCGATTTAATAAATCTGGTAGATAAGGGTGAGGCTTTTTTTGTCATAATCTGGAATATGTACAGTATCAGCAAGAAACTCTCAGGCAATTTTATTTTGGTATCTCGAACTCAGCATCTCTCAAGTGACTTCAAGATAAATTACTACTTGTTACAGTCTCCTTTGGAATCCATATTTAGCCAATAGCGTTTAGGATTCTGCTTAAAAGAATTTGTTGCTCCCTGTCCTGTTGGTACTAGCTAGCATTCCCACAGGATAGATTTATAAGCCTGATTTTCAGGTTGCATTTCCAGGGATGTTTTGGAAATTTCCTTTTCTCATACAGGTAGATCCAGACAAATGAATAGGATCTATGCTTGTAGTGCCTTAAATTGTTCTACATTAGAGTGAGTGGCTGCTCAAGGTATGTTATAGGAGAAGATTAGATCCTTTCTAGGCTCTTCTGGTAAGTATTAAAATGACTATTTACAACTGAAAAATATAGGCCATTCATACTGATAAACACATCCTGGGTTAGGGGTAGAGTCCCTGAATATGATGCTGCTTTATCGGCCAGCATTCTGATTCTGACAGAACTGGCAATCCAGTGCTGTGCCCCCTTTGATTACAGAGCAAAGCAGCACTAGAGAAAAAGGCTTTCATCTCCTATGTTGGCTATCTTACAGCAGATATTCTGGATATAGTCTGATTGTTCTGATATTTGTTATATAATACATTTATCCTCCAGATTTACACAGGCTAAAATATATATTAAACCAGATCTTTGACATTTTAGATATTTCAGGTTGATGTAAAGTAGAAGTTCATTATGAAATTCCTTTGCAAAATTGCATAAATAGGACTAAGTATATCAGGTGACATTCCTTCGGAGTTGTAGACCTCTAATGTGGAAATTATATGTCTCTTTGTACATAATATTTGATAAAAAGGACACTCTTCATAGTTCTTTTATTTGCTATACTGACTATATACACAAGAAGGAAAGTCCTGTGATTCTGAAGCAACTGGTGGCAGAGAATACATTCAATATGATACATGCATAAGAACACATGAAAATTTGCTTTTATAGCCCATCTGATCAATACTTGAGGAAAAAGATTCCATATCTAGGCACACAAGGATGCCTGTCTGTTATGCTACAGTATACAGCCACTTGGAAGATGGCAATTCCTTTTTTTAGAGCTTCCTGTTTTCCTCTGACTCTTGAGTTGTCATGATCAATTTGTCACAGCTATGTTGTTTTGAAGGAAGTATCTCTATGACAGACAAATCTGTATGTTGCATAAGTGTGTACGTGCCTTTAAATCATTATTGTTTTACACATTCTCAGGCACTACTGCATCTATCTGCAGAATATTTGGATTTTTTGAATTTTAATAAATCACCTCTGGCCAAAATAGCTGAGAAGCCCCATACTGCTGGAACACCCTCTGTTTTGTGCTCCTAAATCTCTCCTGGGTAAAAGATTAAATAGGTTGAGTACAAGCAACTAAGAAGGCCAAGGGGAGAGACAATGTGAAAAGAGACAGTATCAAGGAAGAGCAGACTGAATAGTTTCAATATAATGAGCTGAAGTGCTGTTAAACATAGAGGGCCAGAATCACTCCAGCTGTGGCAACTGAATCCAACTCTGCAGCTTGTTCTTTCAGGTGTGGTTATTTTATTTGTATTTGGATGGTGACAGAAGGCCTTGACAATGATGAGTTCAGTTACAGTGGATGTTGGGTAGCATGTGAAGATTCAGGCCTTTTCTGGAAAACCTACAAGCTAAACAAAACAGTTGAGTTATGCCAATTTATAATAATCATTAGGAAGTAAGCATCCAAATAGATTTATGGATCTATTTCAGCACATCTGTAATGGTCAAATGGGTGTCTGAGGGCGAGAAAGAACTGAAAACGCTGGCCCCTGCTAGTGGCTTAGTGACTGATTTGTTGACTGGAGTGCAAACATCACCTCAACTGCTTTCATGCCTAAAATACTGTGAATCGGAAAGACATACTGTCATACTTGCCAGCATTTTAAGCAGTATATGAATATTTTTGGTACATGAAGGAACAGACTATAGGAATCATTTCAGCATTGTTTATGAATAGAAAATGCCAAGCAGGTAACGTTCTGCCCAGTAATGCTTCTTCATGTTTTGATCATTTGACACCCTATAGAGATATATGCTTAACTTTCACCACAGCCAGCACCATCGTCATTCACTTTGAGTAGGTAGGATGGCAACTTGTGAATTTGCTGACAAACTCTCTGTTATGACTAAGAATTAGCTATTGTATATTATAGTCATCTCATACATTTAAAAGATATGAGGGAAATAAAAGTGGTTCAATGTGGATAAAAGAACAGTAAAGGACAAATTCAAGTCATTGGAGTATCAGTAAAATTTAACTCCCATTGGCCCTGCCAATGGGGCAGAGGAGTTCTAGGAGGAATAGTAATACATAGAAGCAGATTTGTCTTAGAGCCTTAAAATATTACCAGTAAGAATAATTTAAAGGTCTAAAAAAAATATTTGAGACTTCTTAGATTTCTCCTTGACTATCCTTTACGTATTCTCAGGCATCTTCTATTTTAGTAGAAGTACAGATGCTGTGACTCTCTCACATAGAAAAACTGTTCATTAAAAAATTAATATGAGTAAATCAAAACTGGAGAACACAGGAAAGAGAGCTCAGAGTGCTTCAAAGCAACGCGTGTAGCCTTGATACTAAAATGTTAATGTTTTGTTTGTTTAAGTTTTATTTAGTTTTTGTTCCCAGTCCTATTGATGATGAAAGTTTCTCTTCCTTTATGTTAAGATAAATCAGGAATAGTAAAATATGTAATTTTATGGTTCTAATTTTCCAAAGCGACTTTTTCTACTTATAACTCACTGTTGGAAAATCCTGCCTCAAATTCAAGGTGTAATTACGGACAAAGATTATCCTTCAGAGGATCTTGGGGCAAATTTATCTTGTCAGTGTTAAGGGAAATTAAGCAGCTATCGCAAAAATTCGCTTATGACAATATTTTCCCCTTTCTAGAAATGTGTTAAATTAAGAATCCCTGCTGATGTCTTTGGTTTTGTAGGTATTGCCACATATTAAGGTCAGAGAGCAGGTGCACTTGCTACCCCATCCCAGCCTGAGCATGCTTGTTCTTTCTTTTGCTTTCCAACTCTTACTGTGATGTCAGTTCAGACAAGCTAAACATTTATTCCTACATTTCAACATGCTCAATAAGGAATATAGATAACTCTCTCTCATAAAACCCGCTGTAGATAAGAGTTTGGACCAGTGTATTTCTCTAAGACTTGGTGCTTACTTCAAGGGAGTTGCATCCAGCTCCGTTCAAGAGATGTATCCCATGTTTTCTGAGCTCAGGATGAGTTGTCTTGGTGAAGAAGAATTCCTTGCTTGCATGGGTGGGTTGGTTTTTTTGTTAATGGGAACAGGTGTGTTGGGTCAGGAAATATTCTCATTTCAGAGACCTGAAAGAAAACTCCAGCTGTCAAAATGCAGCTGAAATACGAGACAAGCAGTCTTCTTGTATAAGAGGGAATTGAGGTGCACTGACTGATAGCATCTGAACAGGCAATATATACTGCTTAACACTTCTGAAGGTTGACCATTCAAAATCTGTCCTTCAAGGTTGCCTTTTTGCTCCTGCTCCAATTACAGTTAAGAGAGAGAGTGGCGGAAAAAAAAGACAAAACAAATTGCCCGTAACACGTTTCTGGTTGATAGCATGGATTCAGGGGAGCTTGTTATAGTGAGCAGATATTACTTTCCAATACCTTTGCAATAAAATTTTGCTGTCAGCAAGAATCCATATTTTTACAGAAAAATAAACCAAGATTTTTTGGCCAGATGTATTACAATAAACCTTGGAGTGTGACTGGGAAAGAACACATGGCTAGTAAAGAAATAAATCTGTAAGTTAGATGTATTTATTACCAGTTGATGTAATGCAGGGGTTTATGTATTGCATCAGTTTAAATTTAATGTCTAACAAAAAAAGAAAGTACTTGAAAAGTCATAATGTAAAAAAAAATTAAAAAAAAAAGAGAGAAAAGGGAGTGAGGAATTATTAAAATCTGTGCTAATAAATTGAGATCTGTTTTGCTGGAGGCATGTTTAGCATTAGAGAACAACTAGAATATAAAAATGAGATTAAAGCTTTGCAGTAATAATGGAGTTGTGCAGTTAATGTGCATTTCCAGAGCTGCAGAAAAATAAAAAATATTATCACTTCTTAGAGAAATTTGTTTTAAACTGACGAACACAGTTACGAGTTTTTCTGCTAGATATTAATCCCAGAGATTAAATTAACCCAACATGTCACAAATTTTAAGATTTTCTGCTTGCCTCTAATGAGTTACTATATAAACCATCTACCACAGTGCCAAGCAGCACCACGTTCTTTTTTTTTTTTTTTTTAATTTTTCCTTTTAGAATAATACAAATGTAAGTACCTCCTATCTACCTGCAAGAACTTCTTGCCTTTCTAAAACTGGGAACTTTCTGAGTCATCAGAGAGTGTCAAGGCAGATGATTCTAAACTAAGCTTCTTGCTTCACCCATGTGTTGAAGATTTTTTTGAATGCCATCTTCTCTATCTTTCCTGAAGCATTCTAAATTTGCAAGAAAAAGGTTAGTAGAATAGAAAGCTTTGAGGACTACTGATAGAGCATGATACTGGTGTGGGTTCCTGTAGCCATGCCGTGGGTTTATAAAGGACAAGTTAATGAGTTACAGAGTCTGTCTTGATTTTATATCTTAAGGATAACATAAATTCTTATTGATTCCAAAAAGATACTGTGAGACTTCATTAAACAAATATTGCCTTTTCCAGGAATAACAGCTAGATGTTGAGTTGAAGTCAATAGTGACATAGCATTGTATTGAAGGAATTCTCAATATAATTTAGCAAAATGCTGATGTTTTCTTTTATTAATGTTTTGTAGGTTTCTAAGTGTTGACTGTAAGACACTTACAGAACTGTAAATTACTGCTACTTGTTATCCATTCTCCTTTCTGCATGCTGGTTATGGCAGTTCATCAAAAGTAGCTAAAGAAGTCCAATAAAAGAATCCTCTGGGATTTTGCACATAGAGTATATGTATGAAACAAAAGACATTCTTGTAGCTTAATGATTTTGCATGGGAGAAAACTTGAATGAAATGGTTGGTAGTCTTGTTTCTTTGAAAAGCAAACCCAGTCTACAGCTGGCTTAATGCTTGGTAGTTAGTTACAGTGACATGTTAAATCTGTCAGCTGAGAGCAGATAACCACCCTGCATTGCTCTAGCTGAGGAAGGATCTTAAGCAGCACTGTGCCACGGATGCTATCACAAATGAATTGGAAGATGTTAGCAACTGCGGTGTTCCTGTTAATTGTTGTGATAATGGTACTGGAAAGGATGATCCTCAGCATGGGAGAGATTAGCCTGCATTCAGAGGGTCTGCACCTGCTTTTATTGAGTTCAGAGACATCTCTAAAAGGGCTTAAAGTTTACTTACTGCTAACAGTAAGTTTGCAGTATAGCAGGAGTGAGCAGAATTTTATTTACCCCTGTCCTCCCTTTTTTTCTTTCTTTTTTTTTTTTTCCTTTTTTATTTTAAGGCAATTAATTTAATCAATTACTCTTCCTCCTGCCTGATTTATTGCTTAGATACTTCTATGGCCACCTTTGTGTTGCACTACTAGTATCAATTTAATCAGAGGCTTACTGCACAGCTCCCACAAACCTCACTGATCACTGACATGGGTGATACTACTGGAGCATGAATGATATCGGGAGATACAAGGGAGGGAGAGGTTTAAGGCTAGAGCCCCTGAAGGGAGTATTTGGGAAGCCATCTGAAGATGCCAATTCCCAGCAAGGAGAACTGACTCACAAACAGGCTACAAGTATGCAGCCTCTGTGTAACTTGAGCATCATTTTCAGTGAGTTAGTATTCCCATGACAGAGGCAGTCATGCATCCATTCAGCCCGTGCTCAGAGATGATCAACTGGGATCTGGAAGCTGCACAAGTGTGTGAATTCTGAGCTGACCCTGCCATAAACTAGATGAGAAACATTGCATTCCAATTGGGATTGAACTCTACACTGCTGTGGCTTCCAGACTAGAGCTGGCATGTTTCTTGTTGATTTGGAGGAAAAGTCACTAGAATTAGTACCCATGGGGAAATGAGTTCTGCTGACTGATCTCTCTGGTAAGAGTAAAGTGGAGATAACATTATGCAGTGTTTAAACATATGAAGCAATAAAAAAAACCCACTGGTGTCTTCAATGAGAAGCAGCAGAAAAAATATTTCATTTCTTTTGTCATATAATCTACTGTGCTGCAACTGAAAGAATATTTACTTTATATAACCTGAAAAAAGGTTATATTTATTTTTATTCAATTTTGAATTAACTTTTTATTTTAAAGTGACTGGGATAGGCAAGTGGTAAAAAGAATCTTGCTTATAAGGATTAGAGAGCCATTTTAAAGTTTTCATTCTGGACAGTATGCAGAAAAATCAGGGGTATTAGTGTTTTCACATTGCTCAAGAGGTTTTTAAGGTCAGAATAGGTTATTCTGATCTGAACTTGACCTCCTGTCTGCAGCATGTGCCACAAAACTTAACTTGTCAAAGGAGTTTCTTTTTCTCCTTGCTGCCTTTAGCTCACCTTGACTAGCTTACTGTGAATATTCAGGATCTGACAGGCTGCAAGGAAAACATGCTGGAGTTTAGAAAACATACCCTTCAAATCGCATGGGTAGATAGTCTGATCTAACATCATATTTTCAGGGGAACCAATCACCACAGTACTGTTGTTTTCTTTAGCGTGTATATGTGCACATACTTCACACTCATCCTGAGTGATTAAACACCAACAATGGCTTATAATCTCATAGACCTTACTGATCTAATTACTGCAGTGGATGAATTCATCTTTCTGAAGATGTTTTTGCACAGCTAATTTTTTTTCAATTGAGAACTGCATTGGGCTTTAAAGACATCCATCATGGGCTTTATGGTACATAAAATGCACAACCAAAAATGATTATTTTCACATTGGAAGGGATGTTATATTAGGCAAGGATTAGGCCATTACCATCACCAGTGTCCTTTTTTTTTTATTATTTTATTTTAATTTTTTAATGGTTTTCCTAACTTCCTGAACAAAACAAGCCAGGTAATGCTAATTTTACAGAGTATTGAGTAGGTGAAGAATTGCAATTGAGATCCTTTTATTCCACTAGTTTCTAAAGCCACCTCTTACTTACCACTCCTTCTTTTATAACATTATGTCATTATATTCTAGAGCTCCCTATCCCAAAAGGTTTTGGGGAACATCTGAGAAGAAATACTATACAGTTAAGTAGCAGACTCTTTTCATCTCACTTATTTTTAATTTTTTTTGGTCTTTAATGTTCTCAGTATGTATGTGTGTGTTTGAAATATCATTTGGCCAAGCCTTATACCTATTCAGGTCTACTCTATGGTCTCATCTGTAATGGAACATGAGATGAGAGTGAGGAACAAGCACTCTCAGCTGAAAGCTACAGCATGGACACAAGTAGCTGAGTTGCCTATCAGCCAAGCCCAATTATGCTGACACCTGAGGGAAAGTGACAAGACTACTAGGCTAGTTTTGACAGCATTAGCATGGATTTAATGCTTTTATGTCTACTTAGGATCTACAGCAGAGATGACCCAGTTAAGAGGAGTGACCAATTTGAATGACGCTAACTCTTCACATGTCTGCACGAGGAAAGCAAACAGATCCCCTTAACTAATCCTGTTAGTGCTGCTGACAGCCTCCACTGTACCTCAAGAATTTTCCAGCTTTGTTGCTGTGCCAGTGGGGTTGAATGCGGGGGCTGGTGATAGCATGTGCATGGGGCTCTCCTTTGGCTTGTCAAGAGCACGGTGGATTACTCTCACAATTTCATGTTTCGGCTGGACTTGTGGAGAACTTCTCCAACAGCTGCTATTTTTAAGCAGCCACAAGAAACTGATTTATCTGTCAGTGCAGGAGAATGTGCTTTGTAAAGCAGTAAGCTATGTATCTGGGTCACACACTGTATGGTGTGAGGCAACTATGTGTAGCTCAGTGAGGAATTAGACATCTATCAAATGTTGGTTTTGGGGGAAAAGAAAAAAAGTATCCTCAAACAGCGGGGAAGGAGTCATCTTTGGGATAAAAATCACCATATGTTAAGTTTCTATTTTGCCACAAGCTTGACAGCCGTACTTTAAAGACTGTCCAGAGGACTAAAGTCAATCAGTGTCTTTATTCTGCAATTTTTGATGAAAAAGGAAAAGCAAGCATGTTTTCATTGGTTGAAGATTTGTTCTGGAGATCAATAACTGGAACAGGTACCCATAAGCTCCTTTCCTAACCTACGCACATTGTTGTTGTAATTTTAAAGCATTTGGAGGAGGAAGGCATTTTCATTATAAAAGCAGCCTAACCTAGCATTCTTTAGGTTAAGAAACGGACAAAAGAAATCAGTCTTTTGCTTGGACACCTTTAGCTTGTGGGAGTTTGACACAGGCAAGTTTGTCTCAAACACCTTCACTGAAAATTGAATTAGCTAACCATTGGCTGTACCAGCTCATAAAGGGGGGTGGTGTCACTCAGCTTCCATGAGGCTCCCACCTTGAAAGCAGCTGCTATGGGAACTGAAGCTCAGGTAGCCGGGGAGGCTGCAACCCCTTCTGGAGAGTGGAAAGTTTCTCAGCTGTAGTAAGAGCAGCGGTGAGCGAAGCTGAGGGAAGCACAACCGATTTCAGCCCAGGAACCCAGTGAGAAATTAGAAGACATTGGGAATTTTGCTGCTTGAAATCATAGTCTTAGGCTTGAATCTGCCCCTTAAAGAAAGTGACAGAGCTTAATTTCTACTCCTTTGACAACATAATCCCTTACTGGGAAGAAAAAATCCTTTCTTTTATTTAACTATGAAGTCTAGGCAGATCAGAAATGGACCTGGATCAGGATCAGTCAATACTGAATCCTTCTGAAGCAGCTTCAGGTGACATGCTGATGACATTTCTATATTAAATTTTAGGTTGGTGTTTTTTAAATGACAAAAGAAACTATATCCTGTCTCTTTGTTTTGCTGAGGACTTGCTGATTAGGGATTTGTTGATGTGGATTGAGCAGTGTTAGAGGGTGAGTAGAACTGATAGAGCTTTGGTGCAAGTATATGTGCAATATAAAGCAGAAGCAGGGGATCTTGTAACAAGATGAGAGTAGTGGCAAAATTGACATAGTCTGAATGCAACTATCTATCTAAAGACAGAACTAAAAGACAGGGGGCAGTAAGCTTCAGAAGCTGATGAAGTCTCATTATCATGCTGTCCTTGCCGGGCATGGCCAGCACTAGTGGACCCTGGATACCACACACCTGGGAGGAATATGTGGCTCATGAGAGCAGCTCTCCAATAGGTGGGTACAGATGGAACAGAACATGGCATGAGAAAAAATTATAACAACCAGTACATTAAGAAGAATGAAAAATATCTATGAATATTGTTGCAATATGTTGTCATCCTCTTTTTCTTCCAATTTTTTTTTTTTTTAGTACAGCAGATTATTTTAAGTTTTTTCTTGGGTAATACTCTAATACAAAATCTTTGAAGACAAAAGTAATATTAATTGGATTATGGTTCCTTTGGATCTTTGTTGCCTTTAATGTTTTTGGGTTCAAATATCCAATTAGCTTGAATAGAAGTGCATTGGAAAAGGTAGGAGTTTCATTTATTGTTTCATGTGAGCTCATCAAAATGAATTGATGGTAATTGGTCTGTATGGAGAAAAAAAAAAAAAGGCAAAATCACAAATAAAAACCCAAAAGCCACAAACATCAAAATCAAAACCACCAAACAAATCCATAAAGCCATAAGAATTCCTGCATGGTTATTTTCAGGAATCAATTTTAATTCTTTTCTGTTATGACAATGAAATGGTAGTGAATTAAATTTAGCAGCTGTAAGCTAAAAACTGTACATCCTATATTCAAGACACAGGTACAAAGTAGCAATGCCTGTCTTTTGAATGCTTTACTAGGAAATTGGTCTTTACTTCCCTTTTTCCCTTTTTGTCCCTCTCCTCTGGTCCCTGGTCGATTTAGCCATCTTCTGGCTGGCTGGAGCCTGGAGGTGTGGCATTGCTGCATCAAGTCTGTTGGTTCTGAAGAGGTTCATTAGTTATTGCTCTGCTCCCACAGATACACTCCTGTTCTGTACTTTATTATATCACTGTAATGAAGTGTTCAACTGAACTGAAGCTCCCTGTTTTTGAGAGGCCTAGCTTTCTGAATGTAGTCCAAGGCTCATTAACACTATTTAATTTTGTGGCAGGCTGCAATCTAGTCAAAAGCAAAAGAGATTAAGTCAAATTGATACAAAGTGAACCTATTGAGGTGTCTATAACATTCTCGTATGTTTTCCAAGATCATATATATATAAATACATACACACACATATATATGTATATATATAATTGAAAGGCTGCAACCTTGTTTCACCACTCCAGTTTCACCATTGTAGTATCACTTGTGCAATGGTTTAAATGGGTAGCATCCTATACTTGCTGGATTGAGAAGACAGTATCTGATTTGCATGTTTTTGAATAGCAGCCAATATTACAGGATTTGAGAAGTTCTCTTTCCGAGTTTAGTGTGCCAGGTGAATTAAGGCTATAATATAAAAATGATTCTAATCCATTTTTCTGACACAAAATGCTGTATGTCACTTGTGTGTATTTTGGTAGTTTTATAATAGTGAATGTGGGAAAAGGGACATCATGGCATCTATATAATTCATAAGTATATAATTCATAGGTAAGCCTTTTTTTTTTTGTTGTTTTGGGGGGTGGGGAGGAGACCTAGGCGCCCTGCTATATGGTGATTATAAAAAAGATAATTTAACATAGTAACAAATACGAATACAAGGCTTCAAGTTGGAAAACCTTACTTTGGATTTGTAGGCTTTTGTCAGTGTGCAGCACTTCAGCTCACATACTCTGATCAAAATCCAGTCAACTGTCCTCATGATGTTCTAGAAAGAAAAGATTTATGCCCCATTTTTCTGAGAGTAAAACTTTATACTTCTAGCATATTTCAAGTATTCAAAGTAACTCGGGCCTCCTTTAAGGGATTCAAGCACCCCATTTTCACAACCTCCTATATTTGCCTTGGTAATACTCTGTGCTGGAGTCAGCATGTGGAACAGCTTGCATGGAAAACTTCATATCTTTCCTGTGCTTCTATGCAGAAATGTAAAAATGTCCATCTGGCAGTATGCATTGATACCTACTGGCCAGTTTTGTTGCTGAGACTTTGCAAGTTACTGCTAAGGTTAAACAGTAAATTTTAAATATCACATTCACATTTTGAAGATCACCTAATGTAAAATACAGTTTCATTAATGCACTTTTTGTATACGGGTTGTATGTGGGGTAGAAATTGAGAGTCTTTGTTGAACTTGGATTTAACTGTTCTTTTTTTATAAAGGTTGGTAAATTTACAGGGAATGACATCAATCTGGAGTCAAAGCTTGCTGGCCTTGAGGGCATAGGATAAGACTTTCCCTTTGATCGTGGCCAGTATTTTTATTTAAAAAATAACAATGTGAAGTCTACTTTCCAAATGTGTTGCTACTTTAGGCATATATCTGAAAGCTCCTGCACTGTTCTAGCATAGTACTTATTGAACTTGAATAATATGTATGTAGGAAGGGATTGCAGGGTAGAGGACTCACTTGAGTTGAGTGCTTCCATGACAGAATTAATATGAGCTACTGTAGCTTTAGATCAGTGTTCTCTGATGTAATTGCATGGCTTAGGAATGTGAAGTGATATTGAACTTGTAATTTCCATTGTTTCCTCTTTTTTTGGTGATGTCTAGTGCATAGAGACTTCAAGTTGAAATAGTGCTTATATATTGAGTGGCCACCGACTTATAAATAGTACTGTACACATTTATAGATTTCAGGCAGATAGGGTGACAAAACCAGAATACTTTGAATAGGCCAAATAGTAGTCCCTCAAATAGCACCAGGGGAAAAATCCATTACATGTACCCATGTCTACTTTCAAATTGCATGAAAGGGTGAGATTTTCTCAGCAGAATTAAGTGTTCAAAATTCTATCATTCATTCATTTTTTCCTGGAATCCTACAAAAGGAAAGGAAGGATTGGCCAAAGCTTTAGATATCACATTGTAAAAATGTGTACTTCTTATTTTCTTGTTTAATCTGCTGTGTGAACTACGCTTTATATATCAAGCACAGAAAATGAGCACAATAATGAAAAAACATCTATCAGTAGCAAAAAAGAAAGAATGCTAGACATTAACTCCAGGAAGGAATCTCATTTTCAGGTTAAAGCCAAACCATGAAGGAAGGTGGCTGGACAAGTAATTAAAACTCTCTTGTGGAATTCTCTAATGTCTCTTAGTAGGTTTAGCCAAAGTGTTTGTTCCTGTAATTGTTATCCAAAGGTTAAAGCACCTGGTACTTGTTGTGTTCTGGTTCAGTAAAGGAATGTTTCATAGAGACAGTTATGTAGGTTTTACTCCTGAAAACTGAGAAGGTGTTTGGGCTAAAAGATTCTAAATATAAGTAAAATGCATTGTTTGTTTACCATTGCCCTGTAGGTATTTAAAAGATGGGTTGACATAGTGCCTAGCGATGTGATTTGGTGATTTATTTTTTTTTATCAGAGTTAGGTTGATGATTGGACTAGATGATCTTAAAGGTCCCTTCCAACTTAGACATGTGTATGATTCTAATACAGTAGCACTATTCATACATTCAGAATTCATTAAAAAAGTCAAAGGAAAAATGTGTATTTACAGAACTTCCCAAGTGGCACAAGTTAAAGTGTTTTTATGTTCTGCCTGGAGCTTATCAGAAGCATGTCATGAAGTCTCTGCTTCAAATCACATTGACAGGTGTAGCTGTGGGGTTTGCAGAAAGCCTTAGTGACTGATGGTTACAGAGGTAGGGTAACTGGCTACTGGTGACTCAGTCACACTAGTAGGGACTTCCCCTCTCTGGAAATCAGATTATTGCAGCAGGTGAGATCTTTCTTATCAACAAGAAGGAGAAGCTGTTTCCTTCCACTGATTTCCCACAGACTAAGAATATTTCTTGCCTACAGACGGTTTAATTGCAGCCCAAAGGCAGAGTACAAGGAAGGTTTTCTGCTTCTGTGCCCCTAACTATGGCCCAGTTTACTGCTGTTCAGGGCCCCTGTAACTATTGTTTTTTCCATAAAGCTTCCATGGGTGAAGCCTGTGAAAAAGAAGTGGCATCACCCTTGGTTTGGGTGGAAGGAAGCCAGGCTCCTGTTTGATGCCCTGGCACTCCTGTATCCTCCTGAAAACTGGACATGTCTGTGGGGCCATTCACGTCCCAAAGGAAGCAGTAGGCTTTTGTCCCAGGGAGCTCATTGCTGTGAAAAGGATTAGTTAGATGTCTTTCTACTGAAGAAGATAGTCTGGGACTGGGAGAGACATTTAGGGGAATAATTTCTGACTGTGAATATACCTAACTATTATGTATTAAAATTTTATGCCTTACCAGTCTACAACCTTCTTAATATGGAAATATATTTTAAGTGGCTAATCAGACTTATTTTCAGGGGTAATTTCGCCACAACAATTCTAGAAAGTTGGTATTTGAAAATGAAGTCAGAGATTTTTCTCAAAGCAGTTCTGAGTAATTACAGTCTTCCTGATGCTCATATATTGCTCTAACTTCATTTTATTAGTCAGTGCATCTTTCTTCCAATTAGCTTCAAATAATTCCTATGCTCAAACCTTAGAACAGTTTCAGAGTTATAGAGATGACATTACATAGCCTGTCCTTTAGGCTTCCAAAACATGTTTCTTTTAGGACACTGGGAAAACAAATGGAGTAACAACTTCTGTTGAAGAATAGAAGTACCTCCAAGGTATGTACTTGTTTCAGATTACTATTTCACATTTAATGATAGAGACTTTTAAGTCAAAAGGTTTCTTTTCTGATGCAGGCACAGCTTTGCTCATTTTAAAAGCATGTCTGTTTGCTGAAACTTCACTTGTATTCACATAAAATGTGTCATTTGGAAAAGTATGTAATTGGGCATTCCAGTTCTGGGTGATACTTTTACATCAAAAGAATTTCCTTTAGGGCCAAGTATTGCTAAATGATTGAGATCATTTGGGTTACCTATAAATGGATAAAAATAAATATTGACACAGTGGGATCAGTATCATAATCCATGTTTATACTTTATTGTTGTACTACTGTATATGAGTTTGCTACTCTGCAGACCTACCAGGGACTGGGAAACATCTTTGTCAGTGCTCAGACACAAGTAGCTGTTTTGCCTTCCTCTCTGTATAGTAATTACTGGTGTAGTGGGGCCTACCCTTTTCAGCTGTATTTACTAGGGTTGTTCTTAATCTGTCATAATGAAGGGAAGGACATGGAACAGAAAGTGATGTATGGAAGGAGTAGTGACTGTAGCATTATGTTTGCCATCACATCACGGTAGTGGTAGGTACAAGAAACAGGAGCTGATAAACAGAAGAAGCAATTGTAATATTATGTTGTTTTCTGTGATTTGGGGGATGTTTTGATGCTTTGATGTCACAGACTATTTTCCACTCAAATGCAGGAAAAAAAAAAGTGAGGCTGAAGTCCCTCAAAAACTTATATGTTACATGAACTTGTATTGGAACTTTAATTTCCTCTCTGATCTAAAGATGCTAGGTCACATTCATGTATTTCCACTAACTTTATTAATTCTATAACCTTTTTCCTGTGATATATAATCATAGAAGAGTGGGGATGAAAATATGCTCATAAAAATGGGCTGCTTTACTGCTGCTTTACTCTGCTCTGGTGAGACCCCACCTGGAGTACTGTGTGCAGGTCTGGAGCCCTCAATATAGGAAAGATAAGGACCTGTCAGAGAGGGTCCAGAGGAGGGCTACGAAGATGATCAGAGGGCTGGAGCACCTCTGCTATGAGGATAGTCTGAGAGAGCTGGGATTGCTCAGCCTGGAGAATAGGAGGCTCTGGGGACACCTAATAGCAGCCTTTCAGTATCTATCAGCTATTTCAGTATCTACAGGAAGGCTGGGGAGGGTCTGTTCACAAAG
Source organism: Pedionomus torquatus (assembly GCA_013398155.1). Taxonomy (NCBI): domain Eukaryota; kingdom Metazoa; phylum Chordata; class Aves; order Charadriiformes; family Pedionomidae; genus Pedionomus; species Pedionomus torquatus. The sequence goes on along the minus strand of VZRU01011027.1, from coordinate 226,254 downwards.
GCCTGCTGTGATAGGACGAGGAGCAATTGATTTAAGTTAGAAAAGAGTACATTTAGGTTGGATATTAGGAAAAAACTCTTTACTCTAAGGGTGGGGTAACACTGGAACAGGTTGCCCAGTGAGGTGGTTGAGGCCCCTTCCCTGTAGATATTCAAGGTGAGGCTCAATGAGGTTTACCTGAGGCTCAACCTGGTCTAGTTGGGGATGTCCCTGCAACTGTGGGGAGGTCAGATGAGATGACCTTTGAAGGTCCCTTCTGGCCTGGATGATTCTATGATTCTATGAAAATTACCTTTTGCCATAACTCTCATCCCATGTCCTATCAGAAAACATCATCCTTATTTGTAGCAGAAGATATAGACTGTTACTCTCTGTCTGAATGGTATTTTAACAGAGTAATAACTTCACTAGTTAACAATGCTAACTACAATGTGATTTGTGGCAGCTTTCCTGCAAGAATCTCTCGGTAAATCAAAGTAGATATGCCACTCAAATTCCTTTGCAAATATTTACATGAGTATATCAAGCCTGTTGAATTATAGCTACTAAATTGCTGGGAATATACTCATGAAAACAAATCCTGTTCGTATAACAAAGAAGGCATAATCATTCTTTAAATTGCACAATGAATCTTATTACTCTGAAAAGGTTGAAAATCATTTGCATTTGGAAGAGGTAATGAAATGCATCTTAATAGACTTAAATGTTCACCATTGCTAATAAAGAACAGCAGAATATAACCATTTTATAGGTGTGATCAGGTGGGTTCTGTGAAATTAAAGTTTAGTTCTGCAGCTGGATCTTGTTCATTGCCAAAACACTTCTTTCTTTGTGGCAGCAAATCATGCAATAGACTTGCAGACAGACATAACATCAGAGCTATTATCTTATGGAAATAAACAAGAGTCATTTGTTTAGTCAGCAAATGTATGCTTAATAAAGAATACAGATGACTACAACATTTTCAGAATTGCTGTTAACTTGATTGTTAAAATGGTCTTTTTAAAGAATTTCACTGAACCTGGGAACAATAAAATATAATAGAATTGGTATCCCCCAGGGTTTTCATGATACTGTGTAACTGTGAGAAATTAGCCCTACCACAGCAGCTCTACCCAAAGGTAGAGTTCTGTGCAGCTTCTCTCTTAAGACATAGTTAACATTTGAAAACATGTAATTTTCTTCTCTTGTTTTAAAAGAAGACACTAATTTCATGTGCAGCTTTGCAAACTCAGAATAAAATCCATTCCTATAAGAAAATAAAACTATGCCTGAATACTATTTTATAATTAATACTCAGTGTTCTTTTGTGTCAGGGAACATGGTGGGTGTCCCAGGTGAAAAATTTTCCTTCTGAAGAGAAACAGTCAATTTTTTTCTGTTCTTTCTTCTTTTTGTTATAAAAAATAATTTTAATTTGTCTATGAGATGTTTATTCTCTCTCAGTACCGATGCAGAATGAGAAACAAATGCCCTTCATATCTTAAAGAACATCTTGTTTATACCACCTTTCTACATTTCCATTACTGTATGTGTGTGCAGTAACAGTTAGACATTTTACACCCAGGAAAGGGGAATGAAGATATTAAAAATTCATTTGGTCCTTCCTATAGGAGTCTCTGTACAGAAATTCACCTTTTTCCATCTTTTACAAGTTACTGACATACTGATGTTTAAACTGCTGAGGTACTTTTCTTTTTTTTTAGACTTTGACTATAGATGTTTTATTTAGATAGTGCTCAGTTCTTCACAGACTTTGTAATATTTGGTTGCATTTTTTCCTAATTAGTAGGTAAACCTACTAATAAAGCATTAAAGTTAGTAACAAATAAGCAGAAATAAAAGCAAGTAATACACAGTTATAGAAGCCAGCACCCACCTGCAACTTTCTCTTCCAAGTTATTTAAACTCAAGAGAAATGGATTGAAAAAAGAAATAGACTCCCCCCTGTGCTATAAAAGCAACAAAAAATCTACTGAGGTGATCCACTTGTGCGGCACTGCACTGGTTTTTGGAAGAGTCAGGAGCATTCTCACGTGAAGCTCAAGAAATGGTAAACTTTGCTTGTTATTTGTGGCTATGTATATTTTAGAAAAATTTGTCATATAGATGAAAGAGGAGAGTAAACCCAATATCTATCATTCTTCGGGAGAGAGCCCATTTGATACGTGAGAACCTCAAGAAGAGCAAGAGAGCGGCCAGTGCTCCCTGGAAAGTGAGACCTCATTTTACGCAATCTCTTTTTTTCTTGTCACAAACATCTCTTTGTTGCCTTATCTGACTTTGGTGCCAGGTAACTGTCTTCCCTACAAATCTTCTTTATTGTGCCCTGCACCCAGTTGCCAGCGCAATGGCCACAGCTACTGTAAGTCAAAAGCTCCCACAGTTTCAACCCAAGAGGAGCCTCCTTTGCAAATCCCCATGCTGCACAACAAATACCAACCAGCTCCTTAACAGGCCAAAAGGTCTTTTGAGAAGGTCTTGGAATTGTTTCATTCACCTGAGAGCTCCTTTCTGAAGCCAATACTTTTGATGTTCTGAACTTATAAGTGCCAGCACTTATATCTAGTCCCCAAAGAGCAGCATCTTTTTGAACTGAGGAATCAATGGTGTTACATAGGTGGATTATTTGAAGCCAGTTATGATGTTGCTGTGTAACCTTAGCTCAGTGACAGATACTGTATGATGGAGTAATTCTTCTGATTCATTTGCTTCCTCTTTTGTTTGTTTTATCATGTTTCACTAACATGTCCTATGCTTCTGACAGTAGCTTATATGATCTTTCTTTCAGTTAGATCATCTTGTATGATTACAGAGACATTTGATTGTGCTTCTCTACAGTTTTTAAATGCAAACAATACAGCATAATATATGCCAGGATACTTTAGCTAAGAGCCAAACGGAACTGAAATAAGAAAAAAAGCTGGTCTGTGATTTGTTGTCCTTTGACAACACAAGGACTTTGTGTGCCATACGATACTGTTTTAAGTATAAAGTATGCCTAAAAGTTGCTTCTATTACTTTAATACGACAGCTAGATATGAAAGTGGCAGACAAAGCAGTATAAATTACGTAAGCTTGAAAGCAGAACAATTGCAGTGGAAATCAGCAACCTTGGAATGTATAGCAGTCAGGTCTTTTAACTCAAGAAATAACATGGAAAAAATAGCAGCAAAATTATTCTGTGACATTCACAGCCTGAGACAACAGCAGACACAAGCAGAGTGCTTTGAAATTCACCACCTATACATGGAGTATGTTAAAAACTGGAATCACCTTTTCTCCCTCTTATTAAATACTAAATACTGCTACTAAAGGAAAGAGATGCTTTTGAAATTTAAAGAAATTCAAGGGGTCATTTTACAGCCACAGTTCCAGAGGAATTCTGTTTTGAATACCAAAAAAACTTTCCTCTTTCCCTAGGATCATGTTATAATTTGCTTTCAGGTGGTCTCAGAGCCGCAGGAAGGGCCAATCTCCAGGTGTAATGCATTCGGGACACAGCTTTGGTTTGAATTCTGAATTGGGTTCTTGTGGTGTGAGGAATGTTCTGAATATTTATGTGTGTTTTTCCTAAGAGCAGCATTGTCCTGAAATGCACTACGTTTCTGGATTGATATAACAGCTCTGTAGGAGTCACTTGAGTCTCTCAGGTAAATGCAAAATTGGTATTAAAATCTTAAAATGTATATTGTGTGGATTCTCTGTATTTATCTGTCTAACCTTCATTTTCGGGTCTATTATAATCTGTTGTGTATATCTGTCATTAAAAGCTCATTGAAAATCTCATCTGTAAGCTAATAGATTGTGACAGCTTCTTTCTTTATTTTTTGAGTAGTCCTGGTGTAGTATGTGCATGAATTTGTACAGCCCTTGGAACCCATGGATTATTCATTGATCATGAATATGTGCTAGGACTGCAAGCTGAAAATCCCCTTGAGAGTTTTATTAGAGATGTTACTGCATTTTCAGCCTCACTTCAAGATGAAGTAACATCTCAATCATTTTTATTTTTCCCCTTGAATAGTCAGCACATAGCATTTCAAGAAAGGTCTGTAAAGGCAGCTTCATCATCACTGTGTTAGAAGAGTAATTCCTCTCTCTCTCCCATTTTGGCAGTTGTATTTCTTCTTTGGGAAACTGCCCCATGGAACTGCATGTGTGTGTCTGTGAGTGCCCTTGCCGGGCAGCTGAGAGAGTCACAGCACCTTGTTAGCAAGTGCCATATTGAATGCAATGATTTCTCTCTTGGGACAGGGAGAGAAATCATCACAGGAACTCACGGGGGTGTTCAAGTATTTTCGCAGGATGGAATTGATTGTGTAGAGCTTTTGGTTTACGTTTAGATTGATTTTTTTGCTTTGCTACATTTCTGGATAAAAATATGTGATTTGTTGGCAAACCAAACAGATTAAAACAAACAAACAAGCAAAAAACCCCAAACATGCTACCAAATTTCTAATAACTTTATTTATTTTTTAATTTTCTTTGTACAGTTTTAAGATTTTTGTAGTTCATTGCATGTGATTGGTGAGAGGAGCAAAGATGTGAGATCCTTAGAAAACTCTTGAGGGACAGGAATCTTCCTTCCAAGTTCTGACTGCTACTACCACACCAGGACATGAAAGGAATATGTCTGTCCCCTCTTGATGTAATTTGAATGTGAATCTGATCTTGGTAAGAAAGGGAAATCAAATATGTTCTACCCAAGCACAAATAAAGAGAGAAAACTAGAGAGAATAATACTGTTTGACATTGTCAGAGGTATGTGATCTACTACTGAGCATATGTTACAGACCTACCTATGTCAATATACAGAGTGTGTGTTTATTACAGTCCCATCTAGAGACCTGGATTCTTCATTTCAGACAGTAGCAACTGAAATTTTGAGCTTTAGCAAGACATAGCTGTAGTTTGGCAGCCTTGGCCTCGGTCTGTATGCAAGGGTTTAAATGAGTTCATTCAGGCTGTGAACTGTGCAAAGAAAGGTTTACGTAGTGCTCAAGTGCACCCCCTCTTTGAGTCTTTGTTAAAATGGAAACAGCAGCAAGTTGGGGAAGAATGTATCAACAGGGGTTTACTAATGAGTCTAAGCGCTGTTTGATACAACATGCGCAGTTGGCTGCGGGTTGTCCCCAGCTGCCTCTCCTTATTCTCCATACTTGGTTAAATACAAGTCTACTATTCCTGGGTGGGATAGAGAGCTATCATCCATTTGGATCTGATAGTTTTACAATGTTAGTGATCACAATAAATTACTTGTACTAATGTGAAGAGTAGCTAGAGGAGGACAGTTACTTTGTAGCAAAGTGAAACTACGCATGAACAAGGAATGGAATAGGATATATTAGAGTTGGGTTTCTTTTTGACAGGCTAATACAACATAAAATGATACGTTTTGAGAGCAAGAGGTTCAGAGAAGAGAACCAGTCTCTGTTGGAGTCTTGTAGCTCCTCATTACAATGTCCTCACAGGACCAACATGAGATGAAATTGCAGGAAGAGCATGCAAGATTTTTTTTCAGTTAAGTACTTAGCTTGTTTGTTTTTTTTTTTTCCTTTGAAAAAATCTTATAGAAATACAAGTTGAAGGTTTTATCTATATTTGTTAGGATTTTTATTTCTTATTTTGCTAAAAAAAAATGCATTCTAGACCTAAATGTTGTGCATGAACAGCAATTTACTTTTAAAAAAATAAAAAAACCCTAAACCAAACAAAACCAAAAACTCAGTGATTATGGATTAGAATAGAGATTTTCTCTGTCCAAGTCTAGTTGTGAAACAACTGATCTGGCAGAAACTACAGGCAATCCCTGTCCTTGCAAAGCACATCATACAGCTGTTAACTGTGCACTGGACATGGTTAGCACCATAACTTTAGCAGGCTTTATTATCTCTCCCTCAGACAGATATGAACATCGTATATTTGTTCTTCATACATTGTTTGTTCCTGGAAATCAATAAGAAAGTTCAGACAATGCAGTAGTCTTATTTCCTCATGTTTTGAAACAAAATCCCTTTGTAATGCCTGAATCTTCAAATGATTTCTCCTATCCTGGTTACCTTCTAAGGGCCATAATACACCATTGATTTCCTTTTTTCTTTTTTTCCTTTTTTTTTTCTTTATTTTTTTTTTCTTTTTTTTTCTTTCTTTTATTTTTTTTTTCTTTTAAAGTTAGAGCTTCCTAGTGAAATTAATGGGGAGTTTGCTTAAAAATCAATAGGGTGTTATGGCCCTGAGAACTAGACAAGGGTGACTCTTTAATCTGATCAGAAATGGAGATTAAGATGCCACAAACAAACCACCAATCCACAGGTAAATGAACAGTTGCTAAATTAAGAGCAACCATCTTTACAAGAGCCTAACTTCATTTAACATCAGTGGGAGTTTTGTCTGTAAAAAGAGCTGTAGAATCAAGTAAGAACTGTGTCATCAGATTTATTAAACATTGGTTGCTGAGCTAAGTTCACTTAGCAAGAGCAGGTTGGTCTTTAGATAAACTACATATGCAACATCTGGTTTCTTGATTCAAAGAACTTCTGGTCACTGGGGACTGGGAAAACAAGAAGTGAATGTGGCTGTTCAGAGCATCACACTGCCTGTTCTCAATTGAACAGGCTAAACTGATGAAACAATTCCAAGTCTTTCTCAAAAGACCTTTTGGAGCTTCAAAAAGCTGACTGGACTTTGACATGACTCCTATGGGAAGCAAGCAAGTGGAAGTATAGACTTTTGCTGGTTATTCTGAACCTTTCCCTAGTCCAAAAGGGTTGTATTTTTTTTTTTTTTTTTTTTTTTTTTAGTAAGCTGAAATGTGTATGGTTGCTCTTAAAGAGGTGACATGTCTGTTTTCTCCTGTTTCTAGTTGTATCCTAGCTCTGTGCTTAAACTTAGAAAATGGATTATGGAATCAACTTGGCTATTATTACTCCTCTTGGCTACTTTTACTTCATTCCCAAAAGTGAGTTTGAAGAGTTGTAACAGTTTTCAAAGGCTGGAAGAACTGGAATACAGATTAGTATTTCAGCCTGTGAATCCAAGAATTACTTATTTTCTAAAATCTGCTTATATTATTTTTCCACTGATACTGAACAAGGCTTTTGTTCATCCTCCATGTGTGGTCACTACTGCAAACAAATAAATTTGCTTTGTAAGCTTGTTACTAGAGGTTCAATGGAAAACAAGGGCTGAAAAGAACCCCTTGCATCTGTAGCTTTATTATTTTTATTAAGAATTGTTTTCTCCTGAGAACTCTCAGCCTGTCAAATTAAAAATGTAAAAAGACCTTTTACTCTCAAAGTTATCCCCTTAATAAAGTTTGCTTTTGTGATAATTACATTTTACCATCTACAGTTGTTTACTAAGTGAACAGCTTTTCTCTGCTGTTTCTAGTCTTGACAGTTTTCCTCTGCTAATTTGTGGTTTACCATGAAATATTTAGAATTAAGTGTTTGCCTTCTGTTTGTTATTTTTCTTGTTTTTGTTTTGATAGTAAATGATTTTGGTTGTCATTCAGGTGATTATGGACCACAGGAGCAGTTTAGGAATTGTGCCTGAAGTAAGGTAACATTAACACCACTATTTGCATTGAGAAGAAAACTGCAGGCTCATATATTTTCCATGTTGATAGAAAAGGAATTGTTCTCAATAAGGATGAAGTTCCCAGCTTCCCACGATGCCTTAAAGAGGCAAGACTTCAGGATAACATCCTCTCCAACACTGAGTAAAAGGGTTTTTTGATGGAACTATTTCACATGTGAATGTGTATGTGATCTCGCCCTACAAAAATTTCACTTTGTTTCAGCTTTGTAGCTAAAATGAATGAATCAATGCTCTGCTCATGTCAAACTGTAAAGCTATTGTTACTATAGCAAGTCATAATGCTTATTAACACTCATAATTTTTTATTAAAAAAAATCCCAAATAATCTCCTACGGAACTGGCATCATTGCTCTTTGATTGAAGAAGCAGGTGAAACTTTGAATAGGTTGATCTAACCAGTCGCCTCTATATAAAGTACAAATAAATATTTTATCTCTTTTTTTTTTTTTAATTTTAAAGCACCTTTGTTTCATGTTTTTCAATACAGCTGATTCCAAATCATATTTTGGTATGACTTCTTTACAGTAAAGTATGTGAATCATGGCAAACTTGATACAAATTTCCTTTCACTTATAAATCACGATCAGTAACATTTAAAGTCTTTTGGATGTGAATTAAAACTCAGCTCTAAGCCTTTAATTTTCGTGAATACTTGTGAATGTCATAAGAACTTCTGCTCTATCATGTAATCAGATCTGCTCAGTTCTGCAAGAAGCTGCTCCGAAAGAGCTGGCAGAAAACAGAATTAAAGGAAAAACAATAATACTCATGGCTGACTAAAAATAAAACTGGGATTTAAAATTCTTAAAGTAAATGTTTTCCTACCTCTGCTTCAAAGGCAGCCTTCTGTTACTGCATGGACCATTTTCATGCATGGACCAAATTTCAGCCTCCTAAGCTCCTGGGCCGTCAGCTCTATACAGCATTGAGCTAAATCTTCTAAAATATTTTCTGTATTGTCCCTGTGATTTGGAACTTTGCTATTTCTGCAAATGTAAGTCATAATCTTGGGGAAAAAAATAATCAGATTGTACTAGTAAATTTGTATGTTAAATAAATCAGAGTGTGAATTTAAAAAAAAAAAATAGTCAAGAAAAGAACTCAGTACAGGCTGAGATAGTTCTTAAAAGTTCAACTTTAAGACAGTCCCAGCTGTCTTAAGAATAGGACATAAAAGTATTTTCCATAGTGGTGGCATATCTAATTGCTAATGCTTTTGTCATCCATGTTACAGTCTTTGTGTTATAAAATACACTAATAATTCAACAGTATTGGTAGTTGGACAAGACATATTCATCACAGCCTCTCGTACTCACTTTCTCCCCCTGCCTTCCCCATGATCTAAGTATACATTTACTAAAAAGGGTGAATCACACTTGCTGAACTCTGTAAAATGTGTTTCAAGGCCAGGTACAGTTGTCCTATGTTATCATGGAGAGGTAGAGGTTCACATGGGGGGAACAAAACCAAACTGTCTGCAGCATCTTAAGCAAAGCCTGTAGACATGACTGTGTGGTCAATAGTCTAAAAGACAAATGCTTTTCCATTGCCACAAGGTTATTGGGGGGTTCTATCATTTTCCATACTAAGTCTGAATATGGACTAATGTGTTCATTCCTCTTTACTCTCAAAGAAAAGGTCACAAATTTTCTTGCTGAAGGTGGAAGGTCTGTGCTGGATTCTAGGTGTGTCTTAACAGGGAGTCAGGAATCTTAACCAGTTGTTACATATACTTTTTTCTTTTTCTTTCTTTGTAACTCAAAAGTAGCTGGTTGGCAATAGTAAAAAAAGTAATAGCAATCTAAGGGTTTAAACCCCCAAATTATCATGCATTCTGGGCTGAAACAAGGAATATTGTGGTTCTTACAGCTACTCTGCATATTATCACCACTGCATGAAGTAAAAGCATAACATAACAGTAGCAATTCTGCATTAAAATCCTATTAACGATGAGCTGAACAAAAAAGCTGGGGAATTCAGAGGTGAGGCAGTCCCTAATCCTTTCTCTGGCTGTAAGATTCTCAGCTGTCAGAAATAGGGAATCCAGACAGCACTGTTTAAATGACACTTTTAGAGGTTGACAGCAGAGTATCTGTAAGCAGAGCCAGTGTGGAGCAATTTACTTGCTTTTTAAAAAGCATTTGAACATTGTGCACTCAGATAGTGACGAACTTCAGTGCATCTATGAAAATAAAAATTCTGAGCTATTTTACATAGGCAACTGATAGCTTTCTCCTGATAAATCCTGCAGTACTGTGACTAAGTGCAGATAACCTCCACCGTAAAAGAGCCTACAGCCTAAGCAGACAAAATTAATAAAGGGTAAGAAATATATTGTTATTCTTCCCTTTTTAGAGATGAGGAAGCCAAAGCAGTGAAAGGTTAAGTGGCTTGTCGCTGGTCACACAGAAAGCCTGTGGCAGGGCTGTGAATTAAATGCCTTTTCTCGTAAGAACTGTGCTGCCTCCTTACAAAATATGAATAGTAAGAAAGAGGGGAAACCACCTAGCTCAAATTTACTGCATGGTACTTGAATAACATGGCAGTTAGCACTGGAACTGAGATAACGAACTGACAGCTGAGAGTGGACAAAAATATATTATAACACTGAAGAATGCAAGAAACTCGGTAATTACTTCTCCCCCTCTAAATCCTTTTCCTCATGGCAACAAAACTTCTGCATTTACTCTGCCAGTCCCTCCACCTTTCCACTTGTGACTGATCTCTGCACAAGGGCAGCATTTCTGAGGATACCAGACTCCTACACCTGTTGCCAAAACTTGCTTCCCAAGCATGGGAGAGTCTGCAATTTATTCCCAGAAATGCCATGCTGAGAGCTCCTTGGCTACCTGTTCTGCTTGGCGGACCAAACAGCGGGCATGGCTGGCATGGAGGATACCAAGCTCTGCCTCTTGCTCTACCTGTGGCTGCAGTAGACAGGGAGGGTCTGCATGCTGGGCTACCTGGCCAGAGGGGCATCCACAGGAGCTGGGGAGGTCCCCACAGCGGTGGGTGGGAATTCACTCATGCTGTCTGGCAACAGAAAGCCTCTTGATGGTGATGGACCATGGTCCATAGACAAAGAAGAATAATTTAAAATAGTCATATTTTGATATTGAGCCCTTATGGGGCTCAATACAATTTTCTTCTTACTTGATCTAATGATATATTTTTCTTCCCCTATTGCCCTAGCCAGTTCAAGTAGTGTTCCTGGTTGTTTTCACTTTGCATGAGTATAAATTCATAGCTTGACATTGAGGTTTGACTTGGTAGAGTTTGTTTTTATTATTTCAGACTTTTCAGTCAGGGAAGTTGGCCTAATTTCAACAACTGACAAAGTTACCTGAGCTTCCCAAAAATGAGCACACAGCTAATAATTAGCTAAGCCTGGTGGTGGTTTGGTTGGGTCGTATGAAACAACCATATCAATACAAAGGTTTTCCAAAGCATCTAATTGAGCTTAAGGCCATTTAAACTTCATTAACTCTTCTAACTTCCTGTAAAGACCTTCAGCTACAGCTCTTGATTTTATAGTTTCAAGCTATAAAAAATAATACATTTGACATTTATAGACTAGCCAGATTCTTAGGTAAGGAAACAATGTTTCAAGCAAATTTTTTCTTTTTCTTTTTCTTCTGTTTCTGCAGGTTGGACATTGTACAACGTGTATGGACTTCTAACGTCAGATTCTTCCAAGTATTTTGCACGAAATACATTATAGTTAGTGCAAACAGCTCTTTGGCTCTTCAGATAACTTACTGAAAAGCTAGAAGGACATTAACTTTCTAACAACCATTTTCTGGTCAAGATTTCTTTGTTTCTTTCAGCTAGAACTTCTTCCCTAGAAATGACAAAGGAAGGGTATTTCAGCTTGTGGTGGTGATTTCTGGACATAATTTAGAAGTGCAAGTTTCAGGATGCATATGAAAGCAAAACAGAGCACCCATCTTTATTAGTAAAGAAATTTGAGAAGTCAGGTATGTTGTCTTTTATTAATGATGCCCCTGTATACAGGCAAACAGCATTTTCAGTATTTTCCTATAGAGAAATGTTCTGTTTTCCTTGTATATTTATAGTTGTGAAAATACTTGTTCGCTGGCACATTTGTTATCAGTCTCTTGTTCATGGTAAGAAAAAGAAACGAGGAAGAAAAGAGCTCAAAAGAAGCTGGTATTTCTTCAAAAAAAAAAATGGGTGAACTAGGGACAAGATTTCTTATGAAAAATGATAAGCATTGAGGAGTTGGATAATTCAGTGCTTTATCTTTTTGCGTGCTGTAACTAAACTAAGAAAAGAATTCAACAAAAAATCAGATATGAAATTGCTCTTCCACTTCTAGTGGTGTGAACAGAAGGAAAAAAAAAATCAAGGATATGGTAGTTCTTTTTCAAGAAGCAATCTACATGTCAAAAGAAGCATTATTCAAATTGTTTGATGAACAAGTATCAACTTAAATTCACGGATCTGGTGTGTGTGACCCAAGCTTTTCCTTGTCTCCTGTGTGTGAACATGAACTCTGGAGGCGTTTTTCTGCTCTGACACATGCTGGCTGCCTGCTCTTTATTGAACTGCTTGTTATGCAGAGAAGTACAGTCACTCAGAGATGAGGAAATATTATTACTGCTTGATACTAAAAGATAGGCTCAATTTTCTAGCTTCTCTGCATCCTACTCTTTGCTCCTTAAATGTCCTGGATTTCTTCGCTTGTTTTCAACTCCCTGCACTAAAGCTGTAGATGGCTGTGGTCCAAGAGGCTTTGAGAACTCAGGCAAAGGACAGTAACATTGCATTGGTGCTTTCGGTTCTAGAACTGGAAATAGATGCTTCACTTCTACCACTTCTACCTACCACTACCACTGCCTACCACTTCTTTCAGTGAAACAAAAGGCCAATTCTCTTTCCTGGTGTAAAAAAATCAGCATCTTCTCTGGAAAAGAAGTCACAGGAAAGTGGAAACCATTTTTGTGAAAGTTGTGCCCCTTACTCCTCTGTAACATTTAATTACTCGGACCTTCCATTTTTGAAATTTTGTGTGAATTCCATGAAATCTCCCTTTCTGTTTAAACAACTTCTTAGCAGCATTTCTCCATGCTTTCTGGAATACCCACCATGAGCTGGTTTGTTTGATCCTGGGCCACAGGTATGTCTTGAAAACTAGTTTGTGGGAAACGCTTCCTGTGCTTTTCATAAGTGACTCTGGGTGGCATAGCTTATGTATTCAAATTGGATGACCTCTTCAATCATGTGTTATTGCTCCAGTGTCATTTGACTACGGTTTTCAGAGATTTCTCAAGATAGAATCTTAGACCTTTGTAGCAGCACGTGTACTTATGAAGCTGTCTTGATATGTGTATGACTGCAAGACAGATCAAATGTCTCTACCTAGTGGAAAATTTTGCTGCTAGACACTTGACACTAATGAAATGCACTGAACATATTTCTGCATGCCATGCACTGCCTCTGTCTGAGCAAAAGAATCAGCTCTCTGTTTTTAAGTACGTGCCTAACAAGGGACAGCGGGATGTTCTTGGTTAAAAGAACACACTGCTCTTTCCTCCAATTGTGTTTCTGGCTAACAACTTCTGAAAAACATTTGAAAAGATTTAAGAATGACATATTATTATGCACTACACAAGGGGAAGTTTATTGTCATGAAATTTGTGGTGACCTGTGATCAAAAGGCTGGGCTTACCACTGTTTAATGTGCTTATGAGCATCTACATGTGAACAAAGAAGGTTGGCTTTTATGAATTTTGCTTTTAGAGGTGCTGGCATGATGTGCTGAGTAGAGAGAGAATAATTTTTTTCCCCTGCTGTATACAGATCTCCTGCTGGTTAGAGCTTGCATGTGATGTGCACATGTTCACATTTCTGCTCTGAACTGGATGACAAAAAAGGTTTGGATCATGGATCTAAATGCTGTAGTGAGCTCTGGTCACAGGTCACCTTAGACATGAGCCATTTCTCTATGAAATCCTTGTTCGATGTTTTCCATTAGAAACTGTTCTGTAAAGAAACTAACCACCAAAAACAAAGGTAAGAAACTCTTCTTCCGCATCCCACGCAGTTCTGTTTTCTAACAGTTCTTGGAAAAGGTAATGAAAAGTATGACCTGACTGTTCATGATAGACAATGCAAGAAAAATTAATGCAAGGGCTCTTGAGACAACTGTCCCTTTTCATCTCTGTATGTTGTTTTTCCTTTTGGTAATGGTGCCTGATACTGCAATGCTCCTAGCTTTTCTGTCAATATCTAAGGAAAAGTTTTTCCTGTCTTAGCTAAATTTCTACTTTTAACTTAACTAAAATTCTATAACCTAATGATGATGTGCTTTAAATAAAACTTATTTCACAGAAAGAAAGTACAATAATTTTCACTTTCTGTATAAGATAGGTAGTTTTTCCAAGTGAAACTAAATATGAGAAAGAAGAGATTTGGGGGTGGGGGGTGGGTAGGGGGATGTTCTTGGGTTTGCTGTTTGAAATCTAACCTAAAGAGTAAAGAAGTAATTTTGCTCTCTCTCCAGTAATGCATATGGCCTTAGGTGAAATAATGCCTGTGACTTTATTTTAGGTACAGCTACTTTCTAGTTGTTGCTTTTGACAGCTGATCAAATCTAAGCTTCCACCTACAGACACAGTTCCTCTAGCTGGCTTCAATAATGCAAGCAGTTCTAAACAAATTACTCTTTCAAATTGACCTTAAAAAGGTCACTGACCTTCTGTGTATCTCATAGGCTTCAAGAAAGATGCAAGACGGGATAAATTTGTTCCATTCTTTTTCTATTGTCATCTTCTGTGTGTAGTGTTCACATGCTCACTTTGATACAACATCCAAAAAAGGTACAACTCAGGATACATAAAATCTGATACCATTCTGATATATGAAAAATATGATATACCTGTTCAATAAGGAACTTATAGTTACATTTTACCAACTATGAAATTTTTTACAGTCAAATGGGTGAATTGACTTCAGCTTTGTTTGTTTACTAATTGCTAGCATGACTGATGCCTTTCCCAAGAAGTTTTGTTTTGCTCACAAGAATAATGCTGTCGAGATGCTGGGCAGGATTCAGTTCATCTGTCATTGAGACTGATCATACAACATCAGTCACTTCACAGTTTTGGCCTCTGAAAAATGGATTTTTGTAGCATTGGGGAACTTTTAGAGACATCAGTCTTACATGTTTGGATAGCCTTTTTGCATCCAAGTGCAATTGGACTAAGTGCAGCTTAATTTCTGATGTAATTATTATGAACACATTTGCTCAAGCATTTGGCTTTTGTCTCACCTCAGAAAATTCTCAGAGCTATTTGAAGGAATAATATGTAGGGTTTTCCCAGGTACATAATTTTTCTATTAGATTTAAATTTACCTTTTAAATCTCTTTTTCATCTCATCTCCCTACAAGCAAACAATATTGTTAGAGACTTGGGAAATAACACTCACTTCAATGCTCTCCAGTGATGACAAACATAATATAAGAAGGACTTCAAGTGCCATTATTTGCTAAAAAGGAACTGCATATATGAAAGTAAGTCCTAGTCCTACCTCCTTGCTGTCCATCAAGACCTGGAACTCACACTGACTCCTGAGTTCCAGAAGAGACAGTGAAAGCTAAGGCGGACAGACCAGAGTTTGGAGATATCCTTTCTAAGAATACTGTATAAACTTGAGATAAGAGGTAATTATAGTGCTATCTTCAAGCTGATTTTAACTGTGATTTTAATGCAGGTAAAAGTGCACAGAAATTATGAAATGCAGCACCTGGATTTGGGAAAGTGTAGAAGTATTCTATGATCATGTTGTATCTCTATGCAGAAAAGTTGAAGGTCATTTTCAAATCAGACTCTCTTCTACAACTTACCATCTCTTTCTGTAAGTATTTGGTAATCTGGGGGTTAAATTCTGCTAATATTTTCAGGGAAACTGACAGTGAAATTATTCAAATAATTCAAAAATCAAAGTACCATCTGGTTCTATGGCAACTGCAAATAACACTCCTCTTCCAATGTCAAATTATTTTCTCACATTTCTATTTTTTTTCTAACAGTATTTCTAATTTGTTGGTCAGAAGGTGGTCCACAGGTAACATGTCAAACCTTTTCTCCTCCCATCTCATTTGCCTCTTGCAGATTTCTTGCAGAGGCAAATGGGATTTATCCCATGGAAAGACTGACCAAAAAAAAGCAACTTCCACAATTTATCTTCCTTTCTCCTGCAGGTTTCTCTCCTCCCTGCAGTAGATACTGATGTTTCTGGCTTGTTCTCTGCTGGTTGTTTGCTTATGACTTTTTGAAACCATTCTTGGTTCCTTCCTCAGTATGTCATCCTCCCTCTCCTTTGGTTCATTTCTTCCCACCCTAAATAAACACTGCTGTCCCATTTACATCTGGCTGGAGTGTATCAAATGTGTTTCTGTTCCAGATTTTCTAAAATTTAGTTTCAATCCTTCATAATCTACTTCTCCCAATGATTTCCAAGCCTTTTATTTTTGTTTTCTAGCCAAAGCTGTATTTCCCGAATTGCTAATTTCCTCTAATGCTGCTATTCATACTTGTGCTGGGATTTATAATTTCACTGGTTTTCTTTTCTGTCAATAGATCATCCTCTGATTCTTTCTTTAAATGTATAAATAGTGTCTTCTCATTTTCCCTCCTGACACTATAATGTTTTGTAATAATTACAAGCAAGAACTACTAGACCCAAAAACTTAAGCAAGGTTAAGATTAGTATGTTCACAGGGTGGCTCTTAAAGATGTAAGTGGATTAGTTTTCTGTAAGAATCATAAGTATTTGTAACATATATTTAGAGGCTAGCAAAACTATTTAAAAATAGTAAAGTGTGGGGGAAAAAAAGGAAGCTACAATAGTATAGTTCCCTGATTGTAATAAAGGGTACAAATGACAAGAGAATGTTAGAGGCATATGTGTGGCAAATTATATTCACATTGATTTAAATTGGTTTTAGAATTAGTCTGTAACCACAGAGTACTCCCACTGTGCCATATGTTGTATAGTTAAACAGAAGAGGAATATTTCAGAATGACTAAGCAGAACATCAAAAAAAATTAAAATAAAAAAGAAATATAAGGTGCTTTAAAAAGAAAAGGCAACAGCTTACTTTTCAGAGAAGATTTCAAGATTGTTGCCAACCTGAAGATTTTTGTTTGCTAAACTATGGTGATTACTTGTGCCAAGTAAGAACAGGTGATTAACTTTGTATTTTCAGTATTTTGTTTCTCTACTACTCCAGTATCCCCTCGTAAAGCTGGCATAAAAAGACCTTGGTGCTCCCCACCCTGACATGACTGTTCCATTGCAGGCCTCCAGAGCAGGTGAAAGATTAGCCGCAGAACTTTAATAATTGAAGTGACCAGGCTTTGTGTAGTCAGAGTTAAACCAACCAACAGAGACTAACCCTGCTACCTCCTTCCTGCTTTCTGCAGGTGGTTACCAAAAGCTCTTATGTCTCCCTCCTCCTGTTTGCTTTCTGCAAACATTAATTTAGTTCCCTCTTCCTCTCATCTAATTAGTAACACATTTTTCTCAAACTTATGTCTCTCCTTGCTTTTGGCATCTGTTTCAGGCAGGTAGCCATTAGGCAAGCTCAGTATGGCTAGAGGTCCTCTAGCCTGCTGCCCTCACCCCTATCCGTCAGTCACATCCATGGTCTGCTCACTTTAACTACAGAGGCTTCAGGATAACATCTCAGCCCCTCAGATTCTCCCCCTGCTTCTCACTACTGAAAAGCTTTCCATAGAGAAGATTTTCTATCCAGCCCATTCAACTGTTCTTCAGTCTCAGCTACAGCAAAATCCCTCACTCTGGCCTTGACAAATAGGATTCTGCTCTACTTGTAGCCGTGGAGGATAGTGCTGAAAAGATCACTTTCTTTCGTTATCCCTCCCTCGCATCTTTCCTTTTTTTATGCTGCATCAGAAGTAACTGTGTTTGCCTTCCAGGTCCTTTAGAGTCCAACCCTATTGTAGCTATTACCACTCACTCACTGTCAAGATGCTGACTCCTGCCTTTGATCAACCTATTACAGCAGTCTCCACTGCCTCCTTGTTAAATTTTTAAACAGCCACTTGTGTATGTACTCTTGAGCTGCCTGTCATGCTTGGAGGAGCTTCTTCATCCAGAAACTTAAACTGAACAGACACTTTCTCTCCTTTGGCTTCTAAACTCTAAATTCAAAGCCCTAAATGTTGTTGTCCCTTGCTTATTGTCCCTAGCATAAGTAGCTAGACCCCTGCAACACCTAGCTCACAGGTGATGGGCATTTAGTATATGAAGCCCTGAGGGGTGGCACACTGTCCCTGGGGCACCCATCATCCAGGAGTGCTCCTGCTTGTATTCCCTGAGGCAGCAAGTAGACTTGTGCTGTGGGAAATCAAGAAGACCACAGTAAGAAATTAGTTGTCTTCTGGTGACACCTTGCAATCACCAGTTTAAAGCAGGTATTCCAGTTTAATGTGTAAAGGACTCTCTTTGACAGGCCTTTGCAAAGTGATGTAAAACTGAGCTATGCTCTCCTGTATTTCACCAAGAAAAAAGAGAAATAGACCTATTGCCTGTTTTCCCTTTCTTTCTTTCTTTCTTTCTTTCTTTCTTTCTTTCTTTCTTTCTTTCTTTCTTTCTGTCTTTCTGTCTTTCTGTCTTTCTGTCTTTCTGTCTTTCTGTCTTTCTTTCTGTCTTTCTTTCTGTCTTTCTTTCTGTCTTTCTTTCTGTCTTTCTTTCTTTCTTTCTGTCTTTCTTTCTTTCTTTCTTTCTTTCTGTCTTTGTATCACTTCTAATTAATTTTTGCATAAGTGCTCAAAAGAAAACAAGAACATGGCCTGACTTTTTTTATGTGTGATAGGATAGAGGTAGCCTGTCACCATGCATTTTAAGCACAACAGAAAAAGAAAAGCATATCTTGTCAAAGTATCTAACAGTATGGTTACCGAATCTGATACATTTTAGGAAATTTTAAGCAAAAAGGATTATGTCCCTGAAAAGCAAACCGAAACAAAGCAGAGAGGAATAGACTGAAGGGGGGTGGGTTGGGGGGTGTGGACAGATGAAAAGTCAGCACAGTATGAAGGAGTCTCACTTTGATTAAAATCTTGGCCTCTGTAAAATTAAATTCTGCCTCTAGCCAGTTGTGCTTGCCAGCGTTTTCCCAAACCTGGCTGAAGTGGAGTGACTAAATAAAGAAAGCTGAAAGCACACAATTCCCATCATCTGCACAGGCAGGTGCTGGCTGGGAGAGCTGCTGTAGCTGGGGCAGGTAGCTGCCTACCCCTTCAGGCTGCTTTCAGAGCAGATTGCAGGGAACTTGAGAAGATCTTTAACTCTGCTCTCCAGCAAGCCAAAAAAACCTGCTCTGTTAGATCTAGGGTGGGAAGAAAAAGAAAACCAAGAATTATTAATATGCTCTGTTCTTATTAAAGGTGAGTTTGTTTGTTTTAGTAATTTTGTAATAAATTACTATAATAAAACCATTTAATTTTGCTACCTAACAGTACTCAAAAGAAGACAGATCTTTTTCTCTTAAAATTTTTACACTTAATATTAAAAAAAATCCCATAAGCTCTTATGGCAGAAAAAATGTTCAGACTAGCACTCAGTCTCATCTTTCAGTATTTGCCCATTATGATGAAAGTTAAAATATTAAATGCTTATTGAAAGGAAAATCTATTACTGAATGAAAATAAATATATGTATGTATAGTTCTGTTTGCCAAGTACAAAGAGGGCATGGCTTCAACCAGTTTAACAGACTTGCTTCAGAACTGTAGCGTGAGCAACTGTAGTTAAGACTGAGGTGGTTTTTTGCAAAGTAGCAAAAGAAAATTACATTAACAAAATGGTGTAAGAAAGCTTCATGGCTTGAATGAGAATAATGTTCTTCATTAAAATTAGTATAAAATATCTGGAAAGCTGGGAAGCTGTTGGAGGAGTGTACAGTGCTAATTAGGAATTACAGATACACGTGGAAAAGTTAAAGAGTGTGTAACAACATGGAGCAAAGAGGAGGACATTCTTTTGGTGTGGCAGAAACATGGAAGGCTAACAATGGCACAGAGCTGCTACTAGACAAGAACGGTAAAACTGTCAACCATAGCGCAGAAAAGGCAAACAAACCCAATACATATTTCTGTTCTGATTTGGAAAGAACCAACATGATATATCTGACAGTGGTAAGGACTATTTTCACCTTGATCAATAATTGGGAGATTGTTAAACAGCAAGTGCCAAAGCTAAACAGTTTTTTGAATTTACAGGGCCAGATAACTTGCACCCAAGAGTATTAAAAGAGCTTACTGAGAAACTCTGTGAATCATTAATGCTGATTTTAAAGAAAACATAGAACAATGAAGAACTTTCAGAGTATTAAAGCAAATTCAATGCACCAATAAATAATGGGAGTAAAAGTATTACCATGAGTTGGCAACCTGATATTAATCTCAGAAAGGCTGACCTGGAACTCAGTCAGTGCAGATAAATACATGTACCCTGTTATGCTCTGTTATAAACTGTTTAATGGGGGAGGTGAGGGAAACATGTAAACGCAAAGGAGAAATCATCATCATTTGCTGCATCATTCTGTCTGGGTTTTCTCTTGGCCCAGTACTATTCAGTACTTCTATTAATACAGCAACAAGTGCCACTGGGCAATTCTTCCCACAGCTCAGCTGTTGGGATTCTGAGAAGGGGATCCCAAGTGTGCCCTCACTGGAACCAAAAAGTACCCTGTTGCATGGGCAAGGCTTGAGGAATCACTGAAACTCACAGTTTACCAAGAACCACTATCAAATTCAGTCAGGGAATAGAAATAACCAGAAGTGAAACCATTTCACATGACCAGAAAATAAATCCCCCTCTCCTATGCAATTCCCACAGATATGCTCTTCTGAGCTTTACCTACTGTGAAATTTTATACAGTGTCAGTCTTTGATATTAACCTTTGTCCTCCATCCCCATTGGCTTTACCCAAACTTTCAGACAGCCTCCTACTAATAGACTTCTCCAGGCAGTTCTTAAATAGGCTTTTAGCTTTCTCTGAAATGCCATATGTTTATCGTATGTGATTGTTTTTACATATATATATATATATATATATATATGGGATCAGATGTACCTGAAAGGATTAAAGAAATAAAAGGAGTTCTCTTTTCAGCTCTTGCTTGCACTGGATTTTCAAAACTATCACTTAGTTCACCTTGAAGGTGTGAGATGAAACTTAGGTCACTTGAATGCAGATCCTGAGTCAAGATGACACCTTCCCTCAGGAGTTACAGTCCTAATATGCTTCAGTGCTGCTTGCACTTCACCTCTGAGCACTCTAATGCGTGGGCTCCTGTAATAAAACGTGTCTTTCCATGAGTGATAAAATGCAGACTAAGTGTGGGTGGGAAAGACGTGTATGTACCCACTGCTGACAAAAAGACTGTCCCAGTCCAGGCATTGGAATGCCTGAGTCTCTTCACTAATGCTCTAGTGTAGTTTTTTGACTCACTGCTTCTGTTTCCTTGAGCATAGTTCCCAATTAGGCCATAAGGGTATTGAGTTTTAATTAGCTAATATTTTGTAGAATGTCTCTACTACAAATTAAGAGATTTTTATGACGTGCCTACTCAGTACTCTGCATTTTATTCACAATATGTTACTAATAGCAATGGGATTTTTTTTTTCTTTTTTTTCTTAAAGTTGGGCTCTGGACACCACAGCCTAAGTAGATGAACAGATGCTTAACCCCAGAAATGAAAGAAAGAGAAAGGCAAGTGTTGCAATCTGTATGGAAAACCAATAAAAAGGTATTTTTACTTTTAAAATTGTAAGTGCATCTGCTGTAAAGAAAATAGAAGTATTTTTTATGTCAGTAAAGCCTACAGCATGTGTCAGTAGTGGATCAAATATTAAAAGTAATTTTTAATAAGTGTGAATCAGAGAGGGTTAGAAAAGCTCAAGGGATTTGGAGATGAGACGAGTTCAGGGAATTCCACAGCTCAGGGGCATAACAGGTGAATGCTCTGCTACTCATGGATGAGAGACCTGGCAAGGGGGCTGATGACTTTCAGATTTATTATTAGAAAGCAAGGACTGAGGGTACGTATAAATGGAGTACTGTTTTGATAGGTATGAAAGGGATATTTCAGATGGGTGATGAAAAACTCAGAGCAAAATTTTAAAGTCAATGCATTGACTGATAGGAAGTGGGTATAACTCTGCCATAGCTGGAGTAATGCGATTGGATTTATTGCCAAAAGTAAATGCATGGGATGTGGCATACTGAACAATGGGGTCATTTGTGAATATTATTCCATACAGTGTATACATATTACTGTAATCTAAAGGCTATAAAAATGGGTTTTAGAACAGGGCAAGCAACACAAAGAGTTGCAGTGATACCTGCCTTACAGCTGCAAAATGGAAATGTGTCACTGAAGCGACTGATCTTGACAAAAGCTTTTAAGAAGTTAGCAGTAAATGAGCAAAGAAGCCAAAGAAGAATACAAAGCTGAAAGTTTTGGAGGATTCATCAGATGTACACAACTGCCACCAAATGGGAAAACAGAATATGACAAACAGTAGGTAAATGAAAGACAGATGAAAAGGGGGAGGGTGAATTTGGGGATTTTATTTCAGAAAGCAATGTCTTATGTATCTGTCATGAGTAATGCCTTCTAGCTCCTTCGTGTGTGTGAATGTGCTTGCCTTTTTTCCCCTTCCCTCCACCTCCCTCCCTCGCTTTTTCTTTCAGTGATTGACAGCCCATGGTTTGAAGAGAAGCTTAGAGAGAAATCCATACCTTTCTTGTCATACATCATGAGCTGAGTAATCTCTTGAGAAAGAGAGTAAGGGTCTGTGAAGAATTTGGATATGGATCCTCCACAAAAGGTTTTTGTACACTGTAGTAGGTAAGAACCAGATCACTTGGCTCAGTGCTGAAAATGCATATTTCTTAGAAATAATGTTGAGTTAACTCTTTGAGCAGTCACTCAGATAACATTTATCTAAAGCTCTAATCAATGGTATTGCAAGTTCTTGTGCATTTTACTACAATTACTGTTGGCTTCATTTGTAGTGTTTTGCATACCTGAGAGAAATAAGCATTAAATGGTGATTATTTCTTTTTTTCTGTCCCTGGGTAGAATTCAATGCTGCAGAGTTATAGCTTCCTGCTGTGACCACTTTCTTTTTTTCTGACACCCTTTTGAGACAGGTTTGCCATCAAAGTGTTGAGCATTTCAAAGTAATGAGATATCTGTGAATAACTCGTCTATATTGTATGAGAATATAATATCCTTTAAGCATGAAGTCTTATGCATTAGTCAGAATATTCCAGTATTTTACTATCAACTGTTCAAGGGTTTTTAGTATTACAGCTTGCTGACCTTGCTATCTCACAAAACCATAATCTTGTATTACAATGCAATTCCTGCTTGTTTTGGAGCAGGTTGTGGATGGAGTTATGTGGTACGTCCATATATGGAAGGAACAAAAGACCGAGTTGTGTTTGGCAGCAATTCTACTGCCTTTGGCAGCAATTCTATACTGCCTTGGCACCCTAAAGATGTGGGTTTGAATCCTGTGATTTCAGTGACCTAAGCTAGAGCTAACAGGGAAGGAAGGTGCTGAACAGATGATCTATTTGGTCACAGAGAGGGTAACTCCTAGCATGACTTTCTTACTTTGTATACACTAGCACATTGTGGTTAACAGGTTTAGGAAAGTCAGCACGTTCTTTTTTTAATTCTATTCAGGGTGAATAACAATGTCCCCTGAAAATGCTCTGGCTGGCATTTAATTGCCATTATCGTGTCATTTTGCTCTCATTTTGATGCCCTGCTATCACCCACTAGGGACAGAAAAAGCATTGATATCTTTTCCAACCATTTTATATCGCTTGATGGTTTTATAACTCTGTTAACCAAAGGGTTTTTATGTCCCAAAGGTAATATAAACTATTGTATAAGATCACTGTATCTTTCTGTTTATAGGGAAATGAGAGAGCATTGCCTAGTGTCAGATAAGACAGTCTCTAAGTCTCTCTGAATACTAATTGAGGGTTTATTTTAATTTTGTTTTAAATATTAAAAAACACTTATAAACAAATCTACAAGCACATATTTAGATGCCTAAAACCTACTGATATCAGAGAAAGTTGGAAGTCTATACACTTTTGAGACACTAGGTATAATCACTTGCTTACCATTTCCATAACATCAGGAAAAACAGGCAGATTAAAGAAATATTTTGACAACTTCAGTCATTTTTGATGACATACTGTTGACTGGAACAGAGGATTTTTGCATTTTGGAAGTTCAGCCTCTATTAATACTTGCTAAGCTGTTCCTTTTGATTACATTTCCAGTCTTTCCCATTTTACCAAATAGTTGTGGTTATTTAGATGACTTAGGTATTTTTTCTCTCCAAAGACATTATTGTGCTGTTCAACCACTTGTTCAATGGTAGGTTTTTTCCTGGAAATTGAGAAACTCACATTTAGTGTACTTCTTGTCAATGTATTTGTGTGATTTATCTTGGCTAAAGCTTAAGATTCCCTTCAGGAAAGTACTGAGGAACTTTGACCTTCTTTTGAGAAGTATAGAGCTCATTAGGGTGATGCTATTAAAGGTCACATTTAGACTCCTGATTATTTGTGGAACTCCAACAGATGGTGTGAAAGAGCAACTTTTCTTCTTTCTAGAAAACATGCAATGAAAGAGCTGCTGGAGTATGGCAGAGACCTACAGACTGATGAAATGGCTGGGAGAAGATGAGTAAAAATCGATTGTTTGCTGTATTGTTCAGTGTGATAACACGGGGACATAAACTGAGTCAACAGATACATGGTTGCAAATGAATGAGGGAAGTGTGTGTGTGTGATGTGTTTGTAACCCAGTCCACAACCATGCTGTGGTGATGGGGTAGGTATTGCTGTATGACTTGGGTAGGTATGGCTGTCAATTGTTTCATCTACATGTTCTCCAGATACCTTCTTTTAGTCTGTCCTGAGACAGAACACTAAACCATACAGGCCTACCTGTATTAGGTACATGTCTACTATGTAGACCATACATTGGGTTTGACATACTATGAATTTATTATAATGTTTCATTTGTACTTTGTGCACAACTCTCCTTACCAGTTCCCCATATGTGTGCTACAACTGTAACTTCTGCCAACATTTTTGCTCCTTCTGTTGGGATGCAGCACATACCTCACTTGATGATTGATTGCTGCTTCCCATCAGAGCAGAGCTGCATCCAGAAATGTGAAACACCATGCAGGTTCCATGCAGGAACACCAGCACAATGAAGAAAGAAGAACAAAACATCTTGGCCCATGGTGGAATACACATCTGTCTTGTGTAGGTTACTGTCCTGATTGGAGTGACACAGGATTAATTTCTCTTTCAGTAATTTTACTTTTCAGTAAGGTCTCTTCCAATGCTGGGAAAAATGGCATTTTCAAAAGACTCTCTTACCTGAATTTGTGAAAATATTTGCTTTATAGCCACCTGTGGGTATGTGGGTTTCAAGGTCTCAGTGTTTTCGAGCAAGCCAGGTGCGGGGCCAAGGACTCAAGCTAGCCAACAGCATTATTTCATACTGTGAATGTCATTTTCAGTATAAATTAGAAAGCTTGCTGAGGAGTTCTCTCTCTTACTTGATGGCTGCAGTCCTGAAAGATTCTTGCCCTGGTGCCAGACCCCTGAGGTCTTCCCTCGCTCATGGAGCCATAGTGATTGCAGCATCCAACATTTGCTGTTCACTGTTGTGTGTGCACAGCTTCCTGCTGATAGATTTGGCTGAGTATAATCCTTATGTATTTGATATTGCTATCAGGATCAATACTCTTTTTTTTACTGTTATTAATGCTAATTATCTAGTCTTATTCTATTAAGTCTTGTTTATATTTCAGCCTTTGGGTTACCTTGTTTTTTCTGACTCCCCTCCACAGGGGTGGAAAGGTCATCAGGTGAGAGAATAATTGTCCAAACAACAATAAATTGTTGTGGGTTCTTAAAACCGTAACAGTTACACATTTTGCTAAAACTCATCATATTAGGGGAAAAGGGGTGGCCCCAGATGAAAAGGGTGCTCTGCTGAAGGAAAGGGGGGACGGGCTGCCTGCCTTGCCTTCAAACCATGTGCACAGGAATGACATGGGGGGGTCGCAGTCCTTCCCCAGGACCTGAGGCGGGGAGGGGGGGGATAGGAGGTGCTGCTCTTCAGGATTATTTTCTATGCCTCTTCGCTGCCTTAATTTTTCTTCCCTCTCACGTCCCTTTGCCCTCCAAGGGAGGGCAATTAATGCCTTTTTGCATCCTTTGAGAAACTGTGTGTGTGTGTCTGGGGGTGTTATTTGAAAGGTGTGAGTAAGGGATGTGGAGTGAACAGCGGTGTGCCTGCCAATTGTTTGGGCTGCAGCACACTGAGCTGGCACAGGGAGGAACTGCACATGTAGCTGCGTCCTGTGCCATTTGCGGCCACATGGATTTTGCACTTTCATGCACGATGCGATCCATCAGGTGACAAGTTGTGTTATGAACTCATAGTTCCTGTGGCCTAGCAGTGAAGGTCAAATGCAAAAATTTGTTAAATGTGCCCCCAGTGAAAGGGCACGATCAATTTCACATTTTAATAAGCATTCTTGCAGATGGCTCTTTCCCTTTTTTTTCTCAGCCCCCTTCCCCAGCACTCATACAGACTAGCCTATTTGCCTAGCAGTGCTAGCTGTGACCTTCAGCAAGAAGTGAAATTATTGGTTGCTATTTTTTGTTTCTTTCTTTTTAAGATATACTATTATAGAAATAATTGTACTAAAACATTTGAACCTTTTAGTAGATCCTTTTAAAAGCATGAACGTTATAGCCATTAGGGTAATGCAGTAGTTCTCAAAAAAAGAAAAATCAACTAAAAAGTTATTTTTCTGATAAACATTGAGTTACAGAAAGCATTGATTTACATTCAATTATATTTTCTTTTAAAATCATAATTTTGTTACGAACTAGAATTTACTGTAAATGCATACAGTGCAGGAGTTAATAGAAGCTATTGGCTACCTGGGCATTTCTAGGTTGCGGCTCCTAGTTTGAGACAATATGGGACGTTAGCCATAGCCATACCAGCAGTGGTCTGATGCCAGTCAGATTGTAATCTGACCTGGTAGCTGTGTCTAAACAGCACAGTTTCTGTGGTACAGAACAGGACCCTTGCATCTTAAAAGGGAACATATATATATATACACACATATAAGTTCACTGGAAAATTTATCTATCCCACCTGGTTGATTCACCATTCTATCTATCCTTTCAGAAGCTCCTTTGCTCATCTAAGTAGTTCATCATTATTCTTTGACCAATCATTTCTTCATATAAAAAAGATATTGCAGAAACCGCTCCAAGCAGACATATAACTGTGCATTGTACTCATTTCTTTGTTGTCTGAATTGAAGGAAGTTTAGTGTGGGCTACATCTTTCCAATTAGCATACACTGGGAAGGATTTTCTCAAATAAGATGTTGGTGCTGTGATGACAAAAAGCTGGCCAACTATCTAAAGTAAGGCACTGTTATAATTAAAGTGGAAAAGCAAATCCATTTTATGAAACATTAAAGGTTTGAAGCCTATTTCATTTTACTGTAAAATGAATGTGAGACTAGGTTTTCACACAGGAAGAAAGACTTCACACTGCCTACTACTGAGTGTTTAAAGCACAGAGTGAGGATGGCTGAACTAGATTCTTTGCTTTGCCTCTTTTGGAGCAGAGAGGTTTTATTAATTTTTGCCCATTCTGATTCAAGCAATTGTTATTTCAGATCTGAGAGATTCTTTCCACATCCTGCCCTTTCCTAGCTCTCCATCCAAGCCTTCTGCATATAAGAACTTATCTTAGCAAATGTTTAATTGAAATTGATTCATTTTCACAAAACATTTAGCTTCAACCAAATTGCATCTTTCCAAGCAAGGAAGAAAAAGAAAAAAAAAAAAGATGACAGGTTGTAATTATATTCTGTATGTAGTCACTGGGAAGAAGGTATACAAGATCGCAAGGGTAAATCAGAGAGTCTAAATAACATTTTTTTTTTACTTTCCTGCACAGAATAATAGTAAACCTCGTATGTCTTAGAAAGACATGACATATATCTAGACACTAGACATGGTCTGTGTCCCCATACATAGCAGTTACATGAAATGATCAATACTGAATGTTCAATGGAAGCAGATTGCATGCATAGCATAATTAGGTTGCTTACATGACCACCCCTTGGATAAACTAGTTTCTAGTAAGCAGTGAATTGGTATGCTTATTCTCAACTTCTCCAAAATATACATGCCACTTATTTATTACAGCTCACATTTTCTTGTGCCAGCATAAGTTTTATCCATTAAAGATTTTATTGAGGAAAGAAGTTAGGCCTATGCAGAACTCTTTTAAAAAATCTCAGCCATTGGAATGAGTGGTTGACATTTTAGTCAACAGATTTTGTGTTTCCTGGTGGTTTGGGGTTTTTTAATTTCTCTCTGCCCCTCCCAACCCCTCACTCCCTTCTTGTCGAAAGTCTGTGTCTTTTTTTCCCACTCCAGATAGGAATCTTGCTACAGTTATTCCAATGCTGTAATCCAAGCACCAAACTGATAGAGTACATGCCAGTCTATGAAGACTCTGGTAAAATGTACTGTTGTACATCATTCAACGTTCTCAGGGCATCTTTTTTCTGAAGTGGGTCTGATGTGCTGGAAGACCCTAATAAGGTGGGTCTTTAATGAATGAGTCAGGTTAACTAAGCTGTACGGGAGTCTCTGCGAGCCTGGAATTACTCAGCTGGCTCATTGGCCTGGTGGGAAACAAGCCTGCTGAAGGAATGTGTTTTCTGCCAGATTGCTGTGCTGACCTGTTTCCCTGGAGAGAACCCAATTTCTACATAAGGCGAGGCAGGGGAGCAGTCAGAAACGGGAGGTGGAGGGAGGCAGAGTGGGCACTGCCTGAACCTTTGGTGAATGGGGTTAGGCACAGAGGAGGCTGTGTCTCAAGGCGGTTAACACAAAAGTGAGCTGGGACTGGCACTCTGAGCCTTGTGTCAAGGTGTCGCAGGGAGCCTGTGAGCTTGCCCTGGCTTTCAGCATCCAGTGTTCCTCAGGGAGTTTAGCTCTCTCCTGGCTGTCTCCTGCAGCACCTCCTCCCCTGCTTGCTCTTTGTCAGACCTCTAATTCTGAATGTCCATTTCTTTTTCCATCTTCTTTTCTGGAAGAAGTTAAGAGTGGTTTCCTTTGTTCTGCACAGAAGTCAGGAGCAACATGAAAAGATTTAGTTTTTTCCTGCTATTTCAGCTTTAGCTGTTCTGAATAGCATCTCATGCGTACTCTTCTGCATCTGTAAAAGCTAGCTCAGGTGCCCAGCTATCAATGGTACTTTTTCCCTGCTCTTTTTGTAGGAATAACATTTCTAACAATACAATATAAGCTATTATATAATCAGTCAGTCTCCCTTTAAGCTTTCTATTGAATAATTATTCAAGGTTGAGAAGTTATTCAGTATCCTTATTTTGAGGTTCAGTATTCTTATTTTGAGGATGTCAATTTTATGGTACCAAACAAAAGTGTGAGCTTTGCCAGACTGATATTAGTTTCTACAGGCTTCTAGAATATGTGTAGATGAAGGCTAAAATTATAAAATATACTTAAAATCATAGTAACTTTATGCATTTAGCTTTTAAATGCATAATAATCAAGTTGTAGTCCGCTGTCTGTTCTCACCCCAGCCATGGTGCCAACTCCAATGCAGAAATATGTTAGATATGTTCTTACATGCTTTTTTAAATACTTCAGCTTCTGGATAACCAGAAGAGTAACCTTGGGCCTGTAGCTACTCACTGTCTCATAAGAGAAGATTCACCACAGAAGGGACTCTTGTGATCAAGGATCTAAATTGCCTTTGAGTGTATTCACAGACACAGCATCACTTTTTTTCTCTTGTCTTTGCTGCCTTTTTTAATTGCTAGTATTTTTTTTAATTTTCTCTTCCTGTCCTTTGACTGTTTGCTAGAAATTTCTGTGTCTTTCTGTGGTTTTGCAGTCTTTTTAGTTACTTCTAAAAATCTTCATTGCTTGGTTCTTTTCTTCCAAAGCATTTCTTTCAATGAGCTGTAGTCTGCCACGTTTTCCATCCAAGGAAAGTTACTATGTCCTGAAAGAATGCAAACCAGTTTTTAAAGATTTTGTTTTGCAACTGGCTTTTTCACTGACAGTAGGACTATCTTCTCCACTGCACAATCCGAGTTTCATCTCTTCATATTTAATATGACATCAAACCATTTAATGAAATACAGGAGATCATATTCATTTATGCATGTGTCTAAATTGTAAGTCATAAAACACATTCATATTCAAGGTGGTAAATACAGCCTCTGAAAGTGGCTGTCTCTCAAATAGTCCCCATAAAAAAAATCGTTAAGATTTGCTAGCAGTCTTCTCAGGTTGTGATTTTTAATGCCATTTGACCTCAGATCATGATTTCATAATCTCTCTAAATCAAGGCGACTTGGACTGGATTTCAGATTTGTTGAAAATGCTTTACAAGTTTCTTCTTCAGGTTCCTTCCTGCCCTGGTATTCTCAGATGGAATTCTTCATTTTCTAAAATAATTCTTCTTAGGAGAGCAATGTTTTCAAATTTTATAGGCTAAAATGGTAATTGGTTTTGACTTTAATTTATCTATAGACTGTGAAACAACTTAGAATCATGGAATCATAGAACCATTAGAGTTGGAAGGGACCTTAAACATCATTGAGTTCCAACCCCCCTGCCATGGGCAGGGACACCTCCCATTAGACCAGGTTGCTCAATGCCCCATCCAGCCTGGCCTTAAATACTTCCAGGGATGGGGCATCCACAACTTCCCTGGGCAACCTGTTCCCGTGTCTCACTACCCTCACAGTAAAGAATTTTTTCCTAATATCCAATTTAAATCTCCTCTCTTCCAGTTTAAAACCATTATCCCTTGTCCTACCACTGTGCTTCTGAGTATTTGAAAGGTTATGTTAAGAAAAGAAAATGGGTTTTTTTGCTTATCTCTACCTGACTTCATAAGGAGGCAAAGCTCTTTATTTACTTCCAGTTGTCTGCCGTTCTTGTTAGATTGCATAGATCCATATTCCCTTCACTTCACTTTTCTTTTCTTTTTTCTTTTTCTTTTCTTTTCTATTTTTAGTTTTGTTCTACTCTTTTCTTATACCGGATGGACCCTGGTGGGATTTGCAGGAACAGAGGGTCACCAGCTACAACCGCTTAGTGCCAGGTAGAAGTTCTCCCTAACGGTAGGCTTTTTACACTCTGTTCTCCAAACATTTTCTACATTTCAGCATCATTTGCAGACTTCTTGCTCCCTGCACTTGCTTCCTTCTTCCAGCATTTGTGGGAGGCTCAGTGGTTTCTCTCCACCAGAATGGTCCACCTGAGCCAGTCATGCTTTTTGTCTTAAAATAACAATATATACAAGACTAGAAAAGGCAAACCAGAAAATTATTGCAATACTTAACCCACAGATGGCAAAAAATGTTGCAAAAGGTGCAGGAGCTTGTCTCTGCCAGCTGCTGAGATCCATCAGTGATACTAGCAGCCCTCTCAAACCAGCCTTCCCATTCTCTTATGGCAATTAACTGTACAACTGGGTTAACCATGATATGATGGCAGTTTTCCTAATAGTTGGAAGTGTGGATTCATTCTGCAACTGTACAGTTTGATTGTTGAAGTAAAGGAAAACTTTTCATATCTATTTCTTTTCTCATTTTCCATTTTGTGATATCTGAATGGTGTTCTGTAAAAAAAAAAAAAAAAAAAAAAAGACAAAACAAAAGAAAATAAAAAACCAAACAGGCAAAAAGGCAGTGTATTTATTCCTCTTTCATTGTTGTATCTTAAAGCCCACTAGGGCATTGTTTTAATCAGTGTGGTATCCAAGAAATAGGTATTTTTGCTTGGTCCAGCCCACAACATGGCTGTACATAAGTGATGCTGACCAAGTGGAAAGGGCTAGAGCATACCAGTCACGGGGTGGAGTGTGGTGGTATGCTCTCCCTGTTCTTCCCCTCCTTCCCCTCCCTCCCCCTGCCCCCCGTGCTTAGGCCTTGGCCATCAGAACATTGGATGTGATAAGTTGTATCTGGACTGATAACATAGCCAAAATACTATCTGAAATATTTTGGTTTCTTTGAATATTCGTCGTATACTCCAAATTAAATCCTTAAATGTGATGACCAACATCTGTGGTGGAGAATCTGTACCCTTCCAGACACTCCCCCAGAGGGGTTCCAGCTACAAAAATCGATGAAATTGCACAGGGATAATACACCTCTAAATAGTCAATAGAAACTGTTCCTGCCGAGGCAGAAAAGGTCATAGAGCAGAGTCTTTTGTATGCAAAATACTTAGAAGGTGTTTTTATTGCAGTTTAAAGTAGCCAGTTACAATGGATCAAATATCTGCCAAAGTGTTCACATTAAGACCGTGGGTCAGCTGGGTTATAGGAGCCAAGCAGAACAGCAATTCAGGGGATCTTTTGCAATCTAGCTGAAAATGTCATTGCAAGGATCTGTGTAGCAGAAACTCCCTATAAGCTATCATCTATGCCAAGATCTCAAAAATAAATTGTTTTCGTAATAAAAAGATCTTCCTATTCATGTCTGTGTAACAGGTTTCAGGCATATTACCATAATCTGGGCATGTTCCCAAAAGAATCTGGTACATCTAGGAATGGATTTTTTAATTTCAGGAGGATACGGAATTGGGAACAGAAATGACTTGATTTTTTGAAATGAGAGCTGTCAAGTGTTAAGCATTTTTCAAAATTCACACAGCCAGGTCAGAGCTGATTGATCTGTGAAAAGCTGGTGCTAACTGCTGCTTTCCCCCCAGTGCAGGAGATAACTGCATCCAGGCTGAGTAGCTGGTTAGAGTATGACTATATAAACCAGTTAAGGTAAGTACAAATCATTTAATGTAAACTTCTGAGGCTGTGCTCTGCTCAATGAAAAGAAAAAAAAGTTAAAATGACATAATTCATTAGAAGGAGCAATAGTTGAAACTGGAGCTGATAATTGCATGTCTTTTAGCATTCTTTTTGATTCTTCTTAGAAATTAATTTATTTCTTTAAAATGATTGCTGTTTCTGAAACATGCTAAAAATTAGTATATCGATTACTGGCATTATTTTCTGGTGAGAAAAAGCCTTCTGCTTAATGCATGGCATAGAAAAACCCTATGCTTGCTGTCTGATACTGTAACAGAGTAAACAACTATAAAATGTCCCATTGTATGACTGTTTCCTCTCTTCTCTGAATGGAGTTCATATTGATTTCCTTCTTTCCACTTTAAATCTGCCCGGAAATGACCTCTTCTGTCCTGCAAGGACCTGTGTTTCTAAATGGTGGCTCAGTTTCACAGTTAAGTGAAAGTCTTCTATTGATCCCTGAAGGGACCACTGATGAGTTCCTCAGGGATGAGGGGCCAGAACAGGAAGCACTGTTGTAATGAGTAGACTTTGAGAGAAATACTGTGTGAAATAAAAGAGAGAAACTGCAAAAGGTCCTTACATTTATATTTCCATCAAGATTTCAGATAAAGCGCATGAGTCTCTTGGACTTCAGTTTTGTTTTTGTTATTCAACAATAATTCATTTGGGATACTGCTGTAGAAAGCCAAGAGGATAGAGAGCCACAATCACCTTCTTAGAATAGTCTCTATGCAATCCTCCTCATTTTAGTTTAAAAAATTAAATAAATTTGATTCCTCCATTGAGAAGTTGTCATTGTGGAAAGAGTTTCAAAAGAAGCTGGACTCTCAGCTTGAGTGTATTCTTATTCTAAAATCTGACTTTCCTAGGGTGCTGCTTCCTCTTCAAGTTCCTGGTGAAGATGTTGGAGATTTGTCTAAAATAACAGAGATGGAGACTCTCAGGGAGGACTAATGCATTAGAAGCCACATGTATTTCTGTGAATCCTTTTCTTCCACCTCAACAGGTAGGTCAGAGCTGCACAGGAAAGACTGAAATTAACCATTGCATGGGGGAAGGACACATGAAGTAGATCAAATTTAGGAGACTTAAACATTCCATGAGTATTAAATTTACTAAATGTGGGATTTTATTCTTTAATGTGAAACAAATGTAGAAGCATTATTGTCTAAAATGAGGTGGTGTAAGGGTAAAAGTGCTTTCATACAAGGATGAAATGTGGATGTGTAAGTGTTTGTTTTTTCAATGGACTGAGAATATCTGCCATTATGTCTTCTTCTGAGTTTTGTCAGTCATGCTGTGAAGCACATCAGTGACAAAGATGATATCTTTGGAAATAAAGAACTACAGATTTTTTTTCATCTTCACATCACTAGGTGTATGATTTCACATAGACTAAAAATAATTTCTCCAGATGTTTCTTGTAAAACGAAATGACAGACAGAATAGAATTTTCGCACAAAGCATTTTCTTTCAGAAGCTTTTTAAAAAAAGTCAGAATTTCCATTTACAGTAATTCTTGTGTACATACATCAGCTGTATTTATCTGCCAGACTGAACTGAAAAATCAACTCAAACATCTCTAAAATATTCTGTTCGGTACAATAACTGGCTTTTGCCATGGCAAGGTGCAATATTGTTTAAAAAAACCCCATGATTTTATGTGGATTCTATTACTTTACCACCATATGAGCAATATAGATGTCACTGCTAAGGGACCTCGGAAGAAGGGTAACATCTAAAGATTAACCAAGATCAATAGAGTGTTATGTGGGCAGAATCCAGCAAAATGTCACCTTTATTCATTTTTATGATTGTCAGAGAATGTTTGAAGCAATTCTAACAAATACAAGTCCTTATAAGCACTTTCTCCTACTGGGAAATGCAAAATGTTTTTTGCATTTTGACTTAAGTAACAACATTTTTAGCTCTTTTCATGAATGTATTTATACTACAGTAACTTATGTTCCTGTGTATTCTAATTTACAGGAGATGTCTATGTTGCTAAACTTGATTGTTCAGTGTTTCCAACTTTCAGGGGGTGAAAACCAGCATATTTCAACACAGTATGAAAGTCCTATGGCATAAGTCTTCATCAAATCTAAAGTGTCATATCTCCAAATCCACAGAATGTTTGAAGCTAGACAGAAGGTTGTTGGGTCCACGTAGAACTAGTTGCCCGGATCTGTTCCCCAAGGGGCTTCTGAATACTTGCAATTCACTGTATTTGGAGAAGGGATTGGGAAACAATGAGGAATGAAAAGGATCTATTCCTATTTATAAGGGTCTCAGAAAATTTGCACATCACACTTTCAGTAACTACAGTAAGTGAAAGCAAGAGAGCATGAAGCTGGCAAACATATGCTTATATGACTGTTAAAAAGCTAAAATCTTTAGATAAGCTTTTAAATACTCAGACTCAGAGGATTTGAAGGTAAAGTGAATGAGTGAGTAGTGAGAAAATGAATGGCTAAAAGAGGATACCTTTAGCAAATTATAAGTCCCATAAAGTCTACTGAAGTTGACTGCAGCAGTTTTGGTGATAACATGTCCTAAGCCTAAAAGAAGCAATAGAATAAAGCAGAATCCCTCTGAAAAACAGACAAACAAAACAAAACAAAACAACAACAACAAAAAAAAAACAACACAACAACAACAACAACAAAAAACCCCACAAACAAACAAACAGAAAAAATAACACAAAACAAAAAACCAAACAAAATAAACCCACAACCCCACACAACCAAAAAAACCCACAAAATCTTTTTATTATTTTAAATGGTACTACCAGCAGCCACATTAGGACATCTTTGCATTTAAAGAGAGTCCAGATGCTTTCTGGAACTAATGATGTTCAGAGATTCCTGGATGGTTGCTGATGCATCTGCCTCTGACTGATGGAGCTACTCTATTGGGAAAAGTCATCCCCAGAAATGCAGCAAGGTTCAGGTTGGAAGGGAAATCTGGAGGTTGCCTGTTCCAACCCTTGCTAATTGTGCCCTATGTAATAGGCTTCCTACTGTTACTCTACCTGTCAGTTGTCCCTTTGCCACTGAGGCCTCATTTAAGAAGCTGTCAGGCTCAGGATGTGCCCACCAGTGCAGCTGCTCAGGGGATCAAAGATGCAGTGGGGGATGAGTAAAATATAGGAAGCCTTAGGAAAAAGTAATTGCTTTTGCTAATGCTTAACAGACCATTTCTGTTCAAAGCAGAGTGGAAAACAAACTCTAGAGGAATGCCTGCTACAAACTACTGAACTGTTTACAAGTATATAATGTTTTTTAAGTAGAAATCATTTAACTTCTCACATTTCCAACAGTTGAGAACAGGTGATACGATCCACTTTGTAGTTGTCTGCTTAGCTTGTTTTATATAAGTGGTTCTTTCTTACTTTTTGGTGAAAGACTTTTCTGTATTAATTAGTTTTGTCTTGTCATTAGAATATAATAGCTATGGTATTTTTTGTCAGCTTCTGAAATATGTATTAGCTGGGTTAACTTCCAAGATTTAAAAAATGTCATGCCAGTGGACAGTGTGCTTGAAGATAATAGCAAATGAATGATCACAAAGAATCTTATTCAGTCTAGTTCAAGGGGTGCCTCACTGAAATGAAGGATGCAGCATATCTAGATGGGAAACAATTGTGAGATAGGTAGAGGCATATGAAAGCAGAATGTGACTGTAAAGAAATAAACATGCAAGTGACTTTCTGACAGGTCTGCTCTAAAGTTCACCTAGCATTAAGTTATTTTTAAATCTAAAATTGATCAAACTTCAGTCTATTTTGTTGTATACTTTGAGTGTGTCTAATTTTAAAAGACAACAGTTTAAAAAGTCCAGAAAATTTGAGGAAAAATGGGAAAAAAGTAAAACAGTTTTGGCCTAGCCATGTAGAAGAAAATCAAGATCTCTATTTCTGTCTCTCCCCCCCCCCCCCCCCAAAAAAAAAAAAAGGTGAAAACAGCTCTAAAAGCAGTTATGTATTTTGGGCACTATATTGTAGGAATGTAGAAGAATATTCCCATTAGGATGACAACTGGTTACAACTGTTATAAATGTGAAGAAATGGAAAATTTAGCCTGTAGTCTTTATGAAGGGGGAGATTAAGAGGAGCCATGGTGGAGGTGTTTACCTTTCTGTGAAGGTACAGTGGATGCAGATGCAACAAAACTGCTGGAGAGTATATGAGTTTTAAATACATTGTTTTCTTATAGAGGAAATTATTGATGTGTGAGGCAGAAAATATTTGAAAGTTTTGGAAACTTGAATTCATCAAATGCAGTTTCACACATAGGAAGAAATTTGCATGTGTGGGATCCCTAGGTCAATACGTGCTCCAAAGCTGTGTTGGACTGCACAAGACATGGAAGTGTTTCACTGTTTTTTGACATTGTGCCTCCAGCCCATGTGTTTGGATAACATTGTCAAAACTTCTTTCATTTTCAGAAAAACATCTTAATCCACATCATGCAGACACATGATCTGTTGCAATTCTTTGATTTCATTCAAACCAGCTGAACAGTAGGATGCTCTGAAGTGTGTTGTCCTTCACTTCTAGCTAGTACCTACATTGGGTAATGCTTCAGCCACTGTCTGATTCAACAGGGGCCAGTTACTTAGCTGAAGAATTCATGATATAGTCTCAAATTCAATCTCCCTACATCAAAGCAATTGGAGATAATAGCAATGTAGCACATCACAATGATGTTTTATGTCCTAGGAACCATGGATGTTTTATCTACATTTGACTTCTATCCAGGATCAAATAGTCCACTCCATTGAGAAGCAAAATAGCTGCTGCTTACAGCATCTTGATGAAGTCAGCATCTCGGACTTGACACAGGCTGGAAGTCATGAATTTGCATCAAGTTGGTTGCATTGGCTACTTACTGTTAATAAACAGAGGGCGGCTATCCGTTCAAATCAGCTTGGAGCTGTCCTTTGCTTTTGACATTGCCCACATCCCATAATGTCCTATCCGGTGGAGACTTCAAGACAGAGAGACCGGTGCTAAACCAGTTTTCCTTTGCCTAGCAGGAATGATTAAAACTAATAAAATAATGAGTACTTCCAATTTCAAAGCTCTGTAAGGATTGTTTTTTCTGTTCCATTCTTAGCAGCATTTCATAGGGCTATAGGAGCTGGTGAGATGTTTGAACTTTGACATCAACAATATGAAGACGCAATTTTCTCTGCTTATCCTTTGCAGTGTAGGAAAACATTATTGTTGCTGACTTAACCCAAGCATTGCCTCATATTTGTTAGCAGATGAAGAACAGCTAGATGAAACCAAAACAGAGTAAGGCTGAGCTGCTGGTGGTTGATGGAAGTGCACAAATAGGATCGTTGGCCAAATTAAGAAACAAGAACTGAAGGAATATTGTTGCTGTGCTGGTGGCATATTCAAATTGGCTTAGAATGGGCAATATTAAGTATCTGATGAGAACAACTGTGTTTTTGAAATTTGTAGGGTGGCAGAATAATGTTGAAGTGCTTAAATATTTTCTGTAAAGATCCAAACTTCTGGAAGCAAATTTACCCTTTGGGATTTATTCATCACAAGTACCTTTCTTCTTGAACAGCAGCTTTTACTGCTATCTAGGATGGATTTATATAGCATCGTGTCTCATAGAAAGACAAGTATAAAGAAATTGTTCACCTTTTGGTCAACTTACAAACTATCAGCACTGCAGTTTGCCTGGGGAAATAAAAGTTTAAAAAATGGTACTAAATAGACACTTTCTACTATGGAAATTTATTGAAGTTTACGTTCTAGAAGTGGATATAATGTATAAATAAAAGTTACGAACTCTCGAACACCAACTGGAATATTCTTAAAAGCAAAAACATAGCTGAGTTAGAGTTCCTAGAATTGACAGAATATATAGTTCTAAGTGTCATTTCTAACAGGTGAATGGAAATAAAGCAGTGGCATAAGCATTCTCCTTTTCAACCGAGGTGAAAGTGCTCTTTGACATAAAATGGAGTAATATCAAGTTAGAGAATATTTTCTTACAAGTATCTAAATTCCTCTCTGCCCGTGACTAATTCTACTAGTGTCTGATCTTGCTGAGATTAATCATTGCAGAAAAATAATTCTTGGTTTAGGTAGGTATTATAGGAGTTATTGACATGATCATTCTGTATAGAAAAGGTAACCAGTTATCAACTCTATTTTAAAAAATCAAATAAGAGAAGGGATAGTAAAAGAAAGGTGAGGGAATAAAATTCACACATTTAAAAGCATGTGTGAGAAGGTAGTCTATACAATGATTCCACACAGTGAGACCAAGGAAGCAGAATTTGGGGATCACACATGCAGGATTTGAAAAATTATTGCCATATCATAATACAAATTTCAATCATAAACCAATATCAATACTCATTGTAAAATAATGGCCCATGAAAGCTGGTTAGTGTTCAAGGATCACTTCCTCCAAGCTGAGGAGAGGTGCATCCCAAAAAAGAAGTCAGGCAAAATAGCCAGAAGGCCTGTGTGGATGAATAAGGATGTGTTAAAATAGCTCAAAATCAAAAAGAGAGGCCTACAGAGGGTGGAAGCAAGGACAGGTCAACTGGGAGGAATATAGAGAAACTGTCTGAATGTCCAGAAACCATATCAGCCAGGCGAAATCCTGAGGAGAACTGAATCTGGCTGAGGACATCAAAGACAATTGGAAAAACTTCTATAGATATGTCAGGGAAAAAGGCAAGACTAGGGAGGCTGTGGGTCCTCTCTGTAAGGTAATGGGAGACATGGCCAGCCAGGATATGGATAAGGCTGAGGTACTGAGTGACTTCTTTGCCTCAGTCTTCACTGGCAAGGGCTTTAACTGCACTGCCCAAGTCATGAAACGCAAACCTAGGGGCTCTGAGAATGGAAAACTGCCCACAACAGGAGATCAGGTTCAAGACCATCTGAGGAACCTGAAGGTGCATAAGGCCATGGGGCTTAATGAAATCCATCCACGGGTCCTGAGGGAGCTGGCAGACCAAATTGCNAGGACATCAAAGACAATTGGAAAAACTTCTATAGATATGTCAGGGAAAAAGGCAAGACTGGGGAGGCTGTGGGTCCTCTCTGTAAGGTAATGGGAGACATGGCCAGCCAGGATATGGATAAGGCTGAGGTACTGAGTGACTTCTTTGCCTCAGTCTTCACTGGCAAGGGCTTTAACTGCACTGCCCAAGTCATGAAACGCAAACCTAGGGGCTCTGAGAATGGAAAACTGCCCACAACAGGAGATCAGGTTCAAGACCATCTGAGGAACCTGAAGGTGCATAAGGCCATGGGGCTTAATGAAATCCATCCACGGGTCCTGAGGGAGCTGGCAGACCAAATTGCCAAGCCGCTTTCCATCATATTTGAGAAACTGTGGCAATCTGGTGTAATTCCTGCAGATTGGAAAAAGGGGAACACAACCCCGATATTCAAAAAATAGAAAAAAGAAGACCCGGGAAACTGTAGCCCAGTCAGTCTCACCTCTGTACCTGGCAAGGTCATGAAGCAGATACTCCTGGAATCTCTGCTAAGGCACTTATCCTGTCAAGAAGCCGCCTGTCTGGTCTCCTAAGAACATACATTTCCAGTCTCCTACTAAGGCAGAATACATCTTAAAGATACGCAGTGTATTTTTCACTGAGCAGTTAGCATTTGTTCCAGACCCCAAATACCAACATAATTAAAGAGAATACATGCTTAATAAAAATGACTAAGTTCAGGTGGAACTGATGTAGTTAGATATATATGTGAACTATGTTGCTTAAAAAGCGTAGCACATTTTAAATGAGTTTGCCTGAAGTTTTTGTATTTGCAATGAGGAGTATAGTATAATACGCATGAGCTTTCTTACTAAAGCTGCTATATAAGGCTAGTTAATAAACGTCTATGCATGCAAAAAAGAGACGGTGGGACTCTGATAAGTTTGAGCTTCCATCTGTGTTTAATACTGGTGTGGTTTCTTTTCCCCCAAGGGGAAAAGAAAGTGACATCTAATATGTGGTGAAAGAGCACATTTAGTTCAGCGAAGATTGTGATTGTCACAATATTTTTCAGTTTTCTGAGTTACATTTCTCATTAGAATGACTGTTTCCTTAATGTGAAGGTGTTCCAGAGATAAAATGTAGAATCCAGTCTCAGTTAGTTACTGGTGTCTAATTCTTTCTCATATATACATGTATAAATCTAAAATGACAATATGGAGAGTGAAAGACTAAAATAGCTTAATCTTTATGCTTATAGTTAATGATGTATTTGCATTATTTATTTGGAAAAAAAGTTTAATAAGAAAGCTGTTCTGAGTCAATAATCTTTTACCTGTGAAGAAGATGCTCAAAGTTAGGCATGTCTGAAATTTAGTAGCTGAAGACATAAAAACTTGCGGTGGCTGAAAGCTGGGCAGCTAACTTGCAACTAATAGTAAGACTTATAATTTTTACTGTTAGAGTGATTAAGCACTGGAACAGATTAGGAAGAGATCTGATAATTTCATTTTGACACAGAGGCTTTAAATCAAGTATGGGAGTCTGTCTGAAACACATGGTGTAGTTCAGCCATGAGCTGAGCTAGACACAGGAATGGCTGAAATAAGTGGCATTGCTTCTGTTGCACATAATGGAAGATCACATTCCCAAAATGATTTCTTCTAGTTTAAACATATGTGAGTTTCTGTGTGTTTGTCTTGCCCACATGTAAAGAGATGGAATAATACAGTGTTGTAAAGAAAGGAAATTCTCTTAGACATAGCTATCAGAAAAAAAAAAATAAAGTGGTCCAACTAAGTATGGACAACTAGCTGTCAGGAAAAAAGAGAGCTCAAAAATCTTATTTTACAGGAAGTTAATTTTATATATTTCATGATTGTAATTTTTGTATGCTTCGGTGTGGATAGAATAGCATGAAGTAATTTTGTACCAGTTTTATTTAATTCTGTGAATGCTGTTTTAATAGTCTTGTATTTATGGAGAGGTGCATATGTGTTTTATTCAAATCGTGCCTTGAAGAATCAGATGATAGTCCTTAGTTAGAAGTGGAATACCAGGCTAGATGTACTGTTCTTGTGTTTGCTATACCAAAACCATGTGTTTCTATGGTAACAGAGTTAATCTATACTGTTTCAATTGGATGAACCCTGATAAATTTTGCTACCTAAAGTAATCTCAACTGTAGCCCTACTGACACTAGATTGCATAAAATAAATTGTCTGAGTCTAGTCTTTGTCACTGTTTAACCAGGATGCATTAAAGAATTTGACTAAGGTAACACAGCAGTCTATTCAGTAAGACATCGTAGTGGGCAAAGACTACCTTCTCTAAATCATGGGTTTTTAGCTATCGAAGTAAGTAAGTCTAACCAATCTGACTTTCTACCTTTTGTCTGATCACCTGCGATGGATACCTTTTGAAATTTAACCTCTCTAAAAATTAAAATTTTATTTGAACCATTTTGTCACACACAAAAAAGCCCTACAGAAGCTCAGCTAGGAAGACACCCTCACAAGACTTCTAAGCTTGGCTCCTGCCACCCTGGGTCAGTGAGCCTCTTTGAAAAACAGGATCTTGTATCCAGCTCCCAGATCCATCAAAGGCTTCAACCCAAACCTGTCTAGTGTGCCAGCAATGCAGGTGCATTGCAGTTTCACCTTTGAGGAATATATGGCTTTGAACCAAATAAGGACACCCTTAGATTTTTATTTGTAAAAGAAAAAAGAAAGAAATACCTCATTTTTTAGTGCAAGG
The DNA here is from genome assembly GCA_013398155.1 of Pedionomus torquatus. Classification (NCBI taxonomy): domain Eukaryota; kingdom Metazoa; phylum Chordata; class Aves; order Charadriiformes; family Pedionomidae; genus Pedionomus; species Pedionomus torquatus. Next base: position 183,902 of record VZRU01011027.1, on the reverse strand, counting down.
AAATGCAAATCTCAGTTAAGGAATGAGTGCATATTACGTGTGTCCGCTCTTTCCATCCTTTGACCTTAGGCTGCGACTTCTTAAGGAGTCAGGGATTTGCTCCCTGTGGCAGTTCCCTGGTAGCGGAAGCCTTTTTTTTGCTTTGAAAAAGAAAAGCCTTTTTTCCTTCTTCAGATGAACTTGCAATTAGTAAAGACAACACTGCTTCTGTAGTTATCTCTCTTTCCAGACATGCTGTTGACCCTCTTCATCAAAACATGGCTTAATACATAGAGAACTTAAATAGATTTAAAGTTTGTTTGTCAGAAGACCCTGGATATGTGTCATAAGTTTATTACATTTTCTTTGTAGCTGGCTTCTTACTTCACTTTCCCTTTAGTTTTTTTGTAACTGTAGAGCAGCAAACACAGCCTCTTTTGTTTGTAGCTTGCGCTACTTGGGTGAGGAATCACAAAAATTTAGGGACATCACCTCTGTGAAAAGCGTAAGATTTGACTTTCATCTCTACTGGATTCCAGTTCAATGTGGAGGAAAAGGACAGCAGAGAGAGTAAAAAAAAGTGTGATTTTTCAAAATGAAGCTCACACTCTAACACAAATACTGCCAAAATCCTAACCAGGCTTCACACACATTATATAAGAAAGAGGCCTTGAAATATATAATACTCTCTGATACGAGCAACCAAAATACTCCTTAGACCTAATTTTAAAACTGCAGTTCAATCAACATACTCCAGATGGCACACAATGATGATAAAATTATGCATGTGCTACTTTGAGGGATGGAATATGCAAACCAAAATAGTTTGTTAACACAAAGTCCCTGGTAGCTGCCTTCAGTACTGACAGTCATCTGTACACTCAGAAAACAAGCACTGCTTTCAACTCAAAAAGTTAGTGGGAGTTGTTGAGGGTTTTTTGCGGGGGGGGGAAGAACCAAAATAACTCCTATCCTAATCTCAATTACAATGCAGAAAACACAAAGGTTTGAGGAATTATCATCTTTTATATGCTAATAAATATTGAATGACAGATGTTTCCAAGCAGACAGATGATTAATTTGGCCCTGAGTTACAAAGAAATACAAGTTATACGAATTTATAAGGGAGAATATTACTTGAACTTAATTAGAAGTGTTATACAAATAACTTCTTATAATAAAGGCAGATTGCACTACCTATTTCTCATTCTGGGTAAAATTTTTCTCTGTGATTAGTCCTAATTAAAATTAAAATTTGTACTGCAAAGGGCAACTATATCCGAACATTCATGTCCTTAAATTTCAAGAAACATTCCATGAGACATTATACATGCCTGTATATATGATACGAGTAGAAGACAATTTTCTGATTGTGTTTTGGCAACTGATCAAAACCTGTGTTGTGTAAAAATTTTACAGAGTAAAATTACAGAGGCTGATAAAGCTTTTGAATTGAGGAATAAAATCTATATTTCAGTGAAATGCTGAATTGTTCAGGATGCAAGTGATGGTTCTGACTGTGTGCTGAATGAGGATTGTGTTTTTGAATAACTAAAAAAATAATACAAAATTTGGAATGTCTACAGTTTTAGGGCTAATGCAATTTCTGACAAAAACCTACAGTAACCCTTCAAAGGGCTTACAAATTAGTCTTCTTCCTTCGCTGGCCAAAAGGCTACCTTCAGACCTCATGAAAATGATTTTCCTGAAACATTGGGCCCATCTTCTGCTAGGCAAGTGGTAAAGTTGCTGTCTGAAAGCAACCGAAAATGGCACAAGTAGAGCAGCTTTCCCTGCAACTATCCTCTGAAGCATATTTATTTTAAATAGTTTGTTCTGTAGCCTAGGTGGGTTTAGATAAATGCCACAGCAATACTCTCTGTAAATGCACAAATCTAGGTAAGTACTGTATTGTGCGAGGGGGCAAGGTTTACTTTTTGTAGTTCCACACATTGATTTTGATGAACATTTCATGCAAAAGGAGTTTCTGTAGTAGAACATTTCAGAATTCATGAATAGTAATTGAGCCCTTTAGTTCTGCGCTAAACTTAAATCCATTATTCTCCATTTAAAGCAGACACATCATGTTGCTCTACAGAACACTGCTCTGTCAATTCAGTGCTTTTTTCAGTGAGCTGGGCTAGAATATTAAGCACTCTTTGCTCTCAGTATTCTTGCTGCGCTTGGCACATTTAGGTTCCATTTGAAATAGGCAAATAGCAATTCTGTTGTTCATAATGAATAGCCTATACGTGTATATGCACCTTGTCTTTGAAAGGGGGAGCATATATTATTTGTCACATCTTGAATCTTTGGCAACCAGTTTGCTTCGTTTCCTTTCTCTCTCTCTCTCTGCACATAAGCACTGAAATGTAAAATGTAATAAAAGTCCCTGACAGATTTCTGTCTTCTATACCAAGCAAATCAGTCTGCTTCAGCATTCAAAGCGTACACAATTTTTTCTGTCATAGACAAATTAAAGAAATGCAAGTAAAACCAAAGAGTTAAGTATGAAAGATTAAAATTTCTAAAAGTCCCTGTCTATAATGAACATTTTTCAAGTATTTTCTAGAATGTAGCTATTGCTGTGCCTAGGCTTTACTGTGCTGATGCAGCCAGATGCCTGTCCTTACAGTGCTAGCAGAGATACAATTCTTTCTCTTCCAATAGATTTTTTTTTTGTTGTTCCTAAAGTTCTATGAATACACAGCTTAAATATAGCTAATGCGCCCTGATAAGTTTCTGCACTAAATAGATTTTATGTTTATCATAAGCAATAAATCATGCAATTTTGCTTAAATGAATTGTTTCATTTGAGAACAATGTGCTAAGCTGAATTTTATAAAAGCATGCCAAAATCTCAAGTTTCCAGCCTCCCAATTTTTTCCCCTCTTAGCTACAGTCCTGTAAGATTTAGATCTCCATTTATAAGCTTTGCCTGCACATCAGGTGGGTGCAGAAGGGATTGAATAGAGCATCTGAAAAAATGATCTGTATCTTTTGCTTAACATCTCCTACACAGATTTCTACGACTAAGAGAATAAGAAAAGGAAATCTCTCACTTCCATCCTTAATGTTCAAGTAACCCTAAAATCATGAGATTCTAAGGAGAAATTATGATGATGCTTATACAGCAAGCCACACAAAGTGTGATGTTTCTCTCCTGTTTGCCAGCAAAATTGAAATATACTACAAGATAGCTACAAGATAGCCCTCTTTTTCTCTCTGAGCCACGTCTTTGTGTATGAGTGGGTTGAGATTTCAAGCCTGCTGTTTCAGTTTTCATTGGCTGATGATGTTTTTATCTGTGCATGAAGTAAATGTTAAGCTAAAGGTGACCAGCAAAATTCTGAAGCTGCCAGCATTATGATAATGGTTTAAAATCGAAGGTTGTTTAAAACGGGCATCACGAGTCTTTACCAGCAGTTACAAAAAGTTAGACTGAAATGCCTCTGTGAGACAGTCCTTAGGGCGAGCATACACCCAACGAGGATTTCTTCAGCACAATCCATATTGGTTCCAACTATGGCAGCACCCATTTATACCTCTCTAGCCAGCTGCTGATGGCATTGAAGAAATTGAATGTTTTTTTTCTGCTATGGTAATACTAATGTAAATAGAATCCCCAGTTTCCAGACAGTTAGCAGGACAAAGCAGCTTGAGAAGATCTACAAATGTATCCAGTCTCCCCAGCTCAGGAGACAGATGTTAATGAAGTGCTTTAAGATTGCCAATTATAACTGTCTTGTTTGAAACGAAAGATGTCTGAAGACTGGTGATACTAGTTTAGGAAATTGTTTAAAATGCAAATCACTATCTTGTCTCACAATCAATTTTTCAAGAAAATAAGAAGGTAATACTTCAGAATTTAAAGACTGTAATTTGAATTTAATATTAACGCTCGGACACTTGGATTGCAAAGGTAATTGACCCAGAGCCTCATGTAGTGTACAAAGTAGATACTCACCCAGAAAGGCCAATGAGGTTTTTTTGGTCAGAAAATGGAGACATTCTGCTACGGGATGGGTTTTGTTCCTTGCAGAGGTCAAACCAGTGTCTGTTTGAAAAATTCATGATCCAGAAAAGGTAATTTTTAATGAATATTTATGAGATGTCCTTTCTTATCAGAGCTGTGCAAGTTTTCAGGAGCTTGCCACTAAGTCTGGCTTCTGATTTTTAGCAAAAAGCTTATGACTTCAGTCTGGGAAAACAGTCAGGTTAATTTTTTGTCTAGCTTTTTCTGGTATGTATCTTTTTGCATAGTAAGATACAACACTGTGATGCTTGTGTAATGCACCATGAATAGGGTGGGTTTTTTGCTATAGAAGATTACTACTTTAAGAAGGTTAATGTTTTAAATTGATTCTGTTATTTCAGTGCTAATCATTTAAAATTATCATGAAAATAAATATAAACTGATGAGCTTATATAATTTCTTTAAGAAATTATGTTCTGCTAGAGTTGCTGAGGATCAATAGAAGAATTTTCTAGACTAGTTTGCTTTTCTGAGTCTCAAATCTTAACTGCAAAGCCTCAGAGTACTGCCAAACAACAGGCAAAACGAGTATTTCTTTTTCAGGTGTTTTTTTGTTTTAACATTATTGCAGCATCCAGAAAAAATAATAATAATTAAAAAAAAAGCTGAAATTGGTGCCTGGTCTTGTGTTCATAATGGTTCTTAAGCCCTGTGTGTCTGAAGCACTGGCTTTGTACGTGATAGAAAAAAAGAGGAGTGTGGAGCCACAAGAGTTCCAGAGGTGCAGTGACTTTCTAAAGCCATATGACAGAAAGGCTGACCTGTTATAATGAACAGCTTCTAGACCAAGTCTTGCATTCCCTGGGCAATGTTGCTTTTAAATAAGTCCACACAAAGCATTTAAAAAAAAAAAAAAAAAGAAAAAAAATTCTCCTAAGTCTAGATAGAATCATAAAGAATAATTTGAGGATCAGGAGAAGGTGGCCAGTCCATCTAAAATTTAGGAAGAACTTCTTTGAGGGTGGCAGAGTAGTGGAACAAGTTTCCCAGAGAGTTGGTGGAGTCTCTCTCTCTGGAGACATTCCAGTCCACCCGGCCACGTTAATATGAGACCTGCTCTGGCAGGGGGGCTGGACTACCTGATCTCCAGAGGTCCCTTCCAACCCCATGTAATTCTGTGTAAAGTGTAGGATTCTGATTTCCTCTCACAGCTGTACAATTTAGAATTGTTGTGAGGAATTTTACTTACTTTCCTCTCCCTTTTTTTATACTTTTTGTGTGTTGAAAAGACTTTCCATTTTAGTGTCACTTTCTCATACATGAGAAGTTTAGTTAATATGTCCTATTCTTCTCATCTAAACATATTTTTTAATCTCGTATGTCTTATTTACGAAGTGAAATGTTATAATAATTACAAAGTAATGTTATAATATAATTATATATATGTCATTTTAAATCAGGTATGTTTTGTATAATGCTACCTTGCTAGATGCCCTTATGCCCTGTGAACATCCTGGGGCCTCAGGAGGCATCAAAGAGGAAGTTGTTTAAGGTATGTTCAGTGAGGAAGGATTCTGATAATGCTACTTGTGTCTGAACTTTTGCTCTGACTGCTTAAGAGTTTCCTTTTATTTTTGGCCTTCTGGGCTGGCTCCCCCTGGAATTTCTTTCAGAGTTAATCCCATATGGGTGGGAATTATTCATGATTTAATTTAATATAGGAGTACAGATCTCAGCTAGTACATAAACAGGCATGGATGTAGTGCATTGTCTCGGGGTTCTTTTCAGTGCTCTAGCTGGTAAAAGCTGACTTTGAAGACAGTACCAAAAGTAGTGTTACCTTTCAATGGAATCTGGTAAGGTCCTGGTGAAAAACAATCACCTCATGCCTTGAGTTCCTTTGGTACTTTTCAAAAATCTTAATGTCAATTCTGTGTATAAAACATACATTTACCTGAAAAGCTAGGGAAACGAATATTAATAGGAGAAATATAATCACATGTGAGTGTCCAATATCATAGTTAAGTGTATGTGATATTTTATGAGAAACAAGGAAAAAAGCAAAACTATCAACCCCCAAGTAAGTAATAATTACAGGTAAACTTTCTTAAATATACAAATGGAGTAATTTCAATAGCATTTTGGATACCCAAGAATCTACAAGTTCCAATGAGCTTCACTGAAGTTAACTCATAAAATACTCTCTAAACCTGTTAATGTTATGCTTGCTTTATACCTAATAAATAGAAAAGGAAGAATATTGAAAACCAGCTATTTTTAGAAAATAGCAAACATAAATATGTGCCTACCTATTTTGACTGTCTGTCCTTGGTTTAGATAACAATTTCTAACAGATTTGATGAGAAGTGTGATAGAGTGTCTGGTGTAAGTCTAACCATTATACCTCAGAAGTCGCTTTGAATTACAATGGAAAATTAACGAACTACATCTTGAAAATTTAAATGGAGGTCTGACTATTAGGTCTTCTGTAGCTTAGAGTTAAATCTGGCTGACACTGTCCGGGCCATTTTTCCCCCTCTTTGATAATGTACTTCTCCTCTTGCATCAATGAATGCACCGGAAAGAGTAGTTCTGTGCCTATCTTAATGATAATTTCTCCTGTGCCTTCAGTGCTCATTCATAATTTAGCTTTGAGAGGATCATGTAGGAATGATGGTTAACCTGACTGCAACCTTCTAAAGTAGATTGATTTGATGAGGAAAATCATGCAGCGTTCATTGTTGGGTTGAGGGTTTTTTCCCTCCAGGAACTTTGCAATGGTGCTTCTGTTCCTGAATAACAGAAAACGTTCTTAAAATGAAAGATAAAGCATCTTTTAGAAATAACAATATGTGCATAATGAGACATGCAAGTGGCTGCCAGCCAACAGTACCTTTTTCTATCTCTTTTACATACCGTTTGTATAGTCCTACAACTATACGCAGTCAGTTTCTCCTTTAATCCCTCTTGTGCTGTTTGGGACTATGTGTCAGATTTTTTTTTTGCATGGAAACTAAATAGTAATATACCAACAACTCATAAAGATACCATGTTTCTTCTCATCAGTGACTGCAGTCAAGTCACATCTTTAACTGATAGCTTAATTGATTAGTCCTATTTAAGAAATCATTCCTGCCAGGTTGAAATATATGCCTTTTTTTTCATAGTAAGCAGTCTCTTAGACTGTCACTCCTCCTTCACACCCCTGCTGCACTGATTTCTTCACTCAGGTTTTGGTTACTCAACTTATTCAGGCTGGACTCTGTAGATATCATTCAATAAGCTGACTGAAAAGTATCTTCTCTTCAGGTCAAATGCTTTTAAGAAGCTGGTAGTTTCCAGCTGAAAAAAAAAAAAAAAAGAGGTAAAGCTTTGATACTCTGCGTCTGTCTGGTTGGCAGGCTCTGGATAAGCACAGTAACAGAAACAACATCTTTTTTCTTCTTTTCTCTTTTCCTCTTCTCTAACGTCTAAAGATAAAGCTGAAAGGTCCGTTCTTTTACAATTCAACACTATGCAGAGGAATTATTGTAGTAGAAATTCAAAACATCTAAACATCTTCAATACTGACCTGAATTTTTGAAATTGCTTGTAGGTTTTAGGGAGAAGAGAAGAGAAACAAAGAATAACTGCAGGATGACTGTTGTTTTGTTTTGTTGTGGTTTTTTTTTTTTTTTCCTTTTGGTCGGATCTGTAAATAACTCTGCCAGAAGCCAGGAGAAAGTTTTAATACCCTCCTTGTCCCTACATTTTGTGGGTGCTCTGAGAGCAGAAACATGCAAACAGGTGCATGGCTGAAGGTGCAGGCCAGCCTGCGGGCAGGAGAAGTGGTGGCCTCCACCTGAAGAAATGGGATGCAAGGAGAGCATATGCTTAGGGTCATGGCTGTCTTGGTTTGTCACTGTATATAGCAGTATGTAACATGTTGCCAAAGGTTTGGGTGGAGAGGGGAAATTAGCAATTTGGGAAATCAGTGTCAGAATTGAATTTATAGAAAGATTGTGACTAATCTTAACTGTCTTTAGCAGTTGTTGTTGACTGCAGATTTTTTTCTGAAAAGAAAGGATTGTCTGCTACCAATAATTTTTGAAATGGTCCTTTAAAACAGAAGTTCTTTAAAAAGATCCTATTGGGAAAAGGTTTTACGCTCCTTTTGGCCTTTGAATTGCCGTCTGATTTTTAGCTTACATACACCAGTTGTTGAGTTCTGCTTCAGATAAAATAGGTAAGCATTTGTTTAATGGTTTCACTGAAGTGGGGTTTACGTTTTGATACATATTTGCTTTAAAAGAAATTCTTGCAAAGAACTAGTTGTTAGTCAGCTTCTAGAAATTGCTTTTCTTAAAATCAAGGTCTGTGTATCTCTGGACAAAAATGTCAGAGAAAATCTAGCCCAAACTAAAGTGATTCTCTGTGTTTTGGTAGTCCTTTTTTTTTCTTTTTTTTTTTTTTTTTTTTTTTTTTTTTTTTTTTTTCTCCCCCTCTCTGTATTCTTTTGAAAAGCATCAACTTCAAAACCCTAAGCATTCATTCATGTCAATGAAATCCTTAAACACTGAGAATGAAAGCGTCTGTACACCCACAATAATATGATTACTGCAGCTTTTTTGTCTCAAAGGTGTCTGCTCTTGAATTCTGGATAGCAGAATTCCTTTGTCTCCCCCCAGAACAGACAGCCTAGCTTCAAGGCTTGGAGCCTGACTGGACTCTGCAGGACTGCATCACCTTCCTGTCAGGCAGGAGTTCTGCAGCTCTCAAATCTGCCTTGGTGAGGATTTATCTCTCAATTTGATGTCACAGCTTGGTTTTGATGTAGCTTCTCCTCAGGGAGCTGCTGGGCAAAGTGTTTATAAACCCCTACCAAGTGTCCCTCCAAATAAACATATGAAGTAGACTCATCTATATGCAGTAGTTTCTTCTTTTCTAAAAGTACCACGGAAAAAGATTGATTATAGAAATTCAGTCTCTCAATCTGAAAATAGACGAGGACATTTTTAGAAACCCCATAGTGTTAAAAGAAAGCTAACTACTATTGAATGTAGTAAAATGTAATCAGGTTGTGAATAACCTGTAATTCACATACTTTACAAAGGGTTTTAAAATAGCTTTCTGGGGTTGAAGTAATTTTCACCCTATTATTATACCTACAAATAAAATACCTTTTAAGGATTTTTTCTTTTTTTTTTGTAATTTAAGGAAACGAGATTCTAAGATCACAGTAGACTGCAAGAGAAGACTCCAATTTATGCAATAATTGAATAATCTCCTTGATATACTCTCTGTTGGGTACTCAGACACATTTGAAAGCCATTGCAAAATTTGATACTCCTTTGCAGCTCTGCTGACTCTTCTGTGCCGCAGAAGTAACAAGAATGAAGCGTTAAAAAACATAGAGGCAGAGTACAGAACAGAAAGGTAGAAAGGGAACCCCATCCTGTATGCTGGACAGATTAAGGACTCCTCTTAAATGAACACAAAAACTATTCCACAGAACTATACAATCAAAGATGTTTGTTTAACAAGCCGGTAACTCATATACCACCACTGGATTGCTTGGGTATCCCTTTTGTGACAAACTGCAACTGACATTTTGTCTTGGGGCAAAAATCTGTGTGTGGTGGGATGGAAAGCAAAGTCATAGTCTTTCTTTTCTCATTGTGGGAATTCCATCACTTACTGTGTTTGTTTTCAGCCTTCTGGTTTTCTAATTGATTCTGTGCTTTGTGACCTTTTGAACTCAAAGAAGTCATATTTTAACACTGAGAACTTGGGAGGTTTTGTACAGTTAATTGTACAAAGTACAAGAGGAAATAGCAGTCACTGAAGTCATTGTCTGGGCTCACAAAAATATAGTGCATGTGAGGGAAATTAGTGCTGATTATTTCAAAAATATAAATGTCGTAAATGAATTTCTGTTTTACTAAGAACATATGATATATTTGATATAGCACTATTTGTTATCTATTAATTGGTTACTGAAATGAAATATAAATATACCACAGCAAAATGTATATTCCTGCTAATTATGCAGGCACTTCTATTTGGAGGGATGAGTGTTAATGAATTCTTTTTACTTCTGGAAAAATGTTCTGTTCATATTTTCAAGTGTTTTCTTTAAAATGGCAGTCTAATCAAAGCTTCTTGATTTTAAAAGTTTGGTTTTCACTTGTGTAAAGGAAAGTCACGTTAACATTCTTTTCCTTGATAACTAGACAGAAGCCCTAAAGAACCAACCCAGAATTTGTATCCCAGCTTCTATCTGAATATTTTCTTTCTTTGTTTTTTTTTCTTGTTGAAGTGAAAATTCAAAGAAAATTGTTGGGAAACTCAGCCCTTTCTGTGGCATAACACCCCTGTATTAGAGCCACAATAAAATTCTTAACAGGATAAAGTGGAACACAACATTGAAAATCCCTGCAAGCTTCTCCCATTGATTTTAAAATTGTTATTTTCCATTTAAATAAAATAATTGGTTATCTCTTTATCTCCAGAAGAAAAGTTACTCAAAAGAATTTAGGGAATGAGAGGAAGACTGATTTCACAATTTGTTTGGTTTGATTCTGTGGCAATTACATACTAATGAATTGTTCTTGCAACCTTTATTGAACTCAGTGCTTGCCATTCTGAATAGCACCACTGGGTGGTTTGTGTTAGTAGCTGGAGTTTGTAGATACTCAAATTTAAGCAAATTTCCCACTGATAATGCTTAGAGAAGTAGTGAAGGTTGCATAGTTAGAGTTCAGCTCCATAATATGTAGAGATTACAGAAAGAGCCTAACAACAGTTGTGAAGCAAGGAGAGCTATTTTGAGTGAACAGCATTGTATTTAGGAGTTTTTGAGTGATTGGGCTTTAAATCAGTATAAAATAATATCTTTCAATTGTATATTGGAGTTTACAAGGGAATTAACAACTTGTGATTAATATGTGGTATTTTTTGGCACTTGTGTTTAATTTCTTTCTGTGTATATTCAGTCCTGCTGTGTTTTATTGTCATAAAACCATACAGTTTCCAGTTATCTGATCTCTTTGTCTTTGACGAGCTGGTCTTTTTTAACATACCTATCTAGAAAGCTATTAAAATTCAGTGGATGCCTTTACCTCAGGCCACATAGAGGGATCAACCAAAAGTCTGCAAGTTTGAGCGGTGAGGACTACTTTTGAAAGTTCACATCTGCAGCTACTATTTTTGTGGAGCAACAGTGACAACCAGTGGCCAGTCACCTAAAAATGACCAAATTGCTCACTGCGGATGTCCTTCAGATTACGAGCCACTCACGTTCATTCTTCAAAGGTGAAGGACAGAACTAATTTATTTCCTTTTACTTGTCTTAACTCTGGCAATTAATTTAAAAGGAAGGAGCCCTTCCTTTCTTGAGAACAGATGTGTTCTAGCAGTTCAGTACAGAGCAGCACATTTAGATGAAGAGGGTAGCTACTGACCTAAGTTGTCCATATTCCAGTACTGTATCTACATATGTATGGATACTAAATGTTTCGGTGACTTGCCAGTGGTGTACAAAATAGGTGTTGAATCAAATTAACTGTGTAAAAGAATCATACTTTAGTTCTTCTGAAGAGAAAAGAAAAATGTTTGTAGGAAAGAGGTCATCCTTTTTTACTGATTGGCAGTTCATACATGTACATGGCACTTGGATGTAAATACTTTGAGAATAGCTTGTGTTGTCTGCATTTTAGTTTGATTTCTTCCTTAAAAATACAGTTACTCATGGTGGTGATCCCTTAGAAGCTAGAGTAAAAATAATTGTATTGACTGCTTTTTAGTTTAATGAAGGTAAGTGTTTCATTTACACTCTTTAGTTTGAGCTAGCTGTACTTTGCCAGCAATTCGCTCAGGATCAGTGGGATTATTTTTGTGGATAGGTGCCCTTAAGCCTGAGGAAGATGCCAGGACTTAGCCCAAAGGAGTTTGGTTTATTTTGTTTAGAATTGTTCCATGCATAACATTTAAAGGCTTAACACGAGGTAAATAGTTTACGTCAGGTTGGAAATAGCAGCCCTCTAAGCATTTTATGACATTTCTCCTCCTTATCAAAGATACTTTTCCCCCACTATACTAGAGGAAAAAAANAGGTAAGAAAAAAAAAAAAAAAAGGGTGGGGCGAGAAAAAAAAAAAAAAGAAAAAAAGAATCTCCAGACCTTCATTTCCTCTTCTCTGGCACTGCTTTATGAGTGCTTATGGCAAATTTGCTCCTGTAATCATAACTTGAACCCATCTGGGGATGAGATTGGCTGCTAGCTTAGTATTTCCACTTAACATATTCATGATTAGCATGCACAGAAGGAGTAGAATTAGGATGAATGTTTTTGGAACAGTATAGATAAATCCTCATAAATGTAGTACAACAGCTCTGGAAATGCACAGTGCTGAAATGTAATGAAGCTGAACTCTGTAGAGAGTTTGGTATTCTCAGTACCATGCCTCTCCTAATGAACTCATTTAGATTAGAAAATGGATTTAATATTTTATTGGAATTAACCTGAGCCAGTAAAGAGGATTACAATTTCTTTCCATAAGTATGGTGATATTACAGGGTAAGGTAACATGTTACATGAATATTAAGCATTTTATGAGTATTGTCATGAAGCCAGAAAGAGTATAAGGTAATTAGGTTTTAATATAGTGATACTGTTCTAATAATAATTAAATTTGAAAAGTATATAAAAGTATATTTGAAAATTACTTAAATCCACATATTGTTGCATTTTCATAACTTTAAAAATGATTGCAATGAAAATTATGCCATGTTTTCCCTAAACAATCGATTTCAACAGTTTGTAAACATGGAAAAATAACAGTACCACAGGTCCTTAAGACAGGGAAGAAGATACATTCTAGGAAAGAGGAAAGGAGGTAAGTGTATTCCATTTTCTCTGAAACAGTATCTGTTGGCTTTCAAATCAGGAAAAAATCTTGACATAAACGCATTATTTCCCTTTGTTTTTTAAAACCTTGCAAAGCTTGTTCCAGTGTTGCTTCTCTGTCTTTGACTGTCTTTTATGTTCACAAGCGCATTCTTAATCACAGTTTATATTCTCCTGGTTTTGAAAGCTTATTAACGAAAAAAAAAAAAAGAAAAAAAAAATACTAAATCGTTGTCAGTTTGGCTATCTTTACAAATTGCACATTAAAATTAGAACAAAACAAAACCACAACAACAAAAAAAAAACAACACAACAAACAAAACCAAACCCAAAAAGAGAATAATGCAAAAACTTGTAATGCAAAATGCAAAAAAAAAATAGTGGCTTTTGAGCATTACTGTAAGCAACTCTTTTATTTTCTATTAAATGAAATTGTCTTGCAATATAGGATATCTGTAAAAATAATCTCCTGTATATCTGAATAATTACTAATTTTACCAGCTGAAATGCAGGGTATGCTGGAGAATAGCTCTGAGCCTGAGGGAAGTGCAGAACAAACACAGGTATGGCTAAACAATTCAGAATAGATGGAATTGGATGTATGGACTGACTTCTTGAAAAGTCTTGCTATCAAAGCTTTTCACTGAAAATGCCTAAATTAATTTGTAAGGTCACTAAGAAGAATTGTTTCCTTTGTAGGAACTTTTTAGCAGTTTAGCTCAACAGCAGAGTAATGTTTACAAGCTGTTAATGTTATGAGAAAGATGAGAAACAGACAACTTAGCACAGTGAGTCCTCAACATGATGTTATTTTTGTGCTGGAAAAAAAATAATCTTAAATACAAAGGTTTGGGATGGGAATGTTGAAAGAGAACAAACTCAACACTAGGAGCTTTCTGAGGCTGGACAGGGATAAGCAGGGATGTCTAAACAATAATATGTATCATGTCATGACTATGGTAACTTGAGTAATATTAAGTAAAAGTCAATTTTATTTAATGTATTTAAAATGCATTTAACGTGGAAGACTTTTTTTTTATCCAAACCCAAAATGTACATTATATGGCAGCATATATCTGCTACAAGGCTACATATTTTGATCACTGCTGCTGGGCCAGGGGTTTATATGATCCAGAAATTCTGAGGGACAGTTCAATGATTCAGAACATCCATCATTGCACTGCAATCTGGATGGAGCAGTGGAATAAAATTTCAGAATTTAAAAAACAAAAACAAAACAACAAAAAACAAACAAACAAACAAATACACAACAAAAAAAAGAACTAGTTATAAAGTTCCATAGGTTTACATCAGTTTGTTGGGATGTTTCCAGAATATTTCCTTTCCACAGGAAAGATGAATAATGGGTACTTCTGTGTTTTCTGTGTGTCTGGATCTTGTTACATCTAAAACTACCTTAAAGATTTTGTCTACTGTTGCACCTATCCAGCATAGGAGATGTAGCTTAGTATATCAAGAAAATGGGGTCCTAGTTATGAATCAAAAAATGATGTATGATAGAAAGAAAATATATTTCAATGTTTTGATGAATCATTTAAAAATGCTTTGCATGTTCACACTGATAAGAGCCTCAATACACTTGAGATCCTTTCGTTATTCTTAGTATCACATGTATCAATGAAATCTGAGAGCAAATGGCAGTCGTACATACTTCATCTCAAGGCCAGACTTCAACCAACCTTACTTTGAAAAATTTTAGGCTCTAAAAATTGGGCTGGTGCCTAACTGGGAGGTGACAAACTCTCTCTCGGATTTCCACTAGTTTTGCAACACATTCATATTCATGGACTGGTTAGTCAATGTTACTAGTCCAAAAAAAAACGAAGCCAAGAAAGAAAAAAATAAAACAAGAAAACAAACAGGAAACAAGATCCCAAGATGTATTTTTTAACAGCTGGGTTGTGGTCTTTTTGTCTGTGTTTTGGTGGTAGTGGGTTTTATTATTATTCTCTTGCTTTCATGTGTCTGCATTACTTATTTTGGCATTCCTGCCTTATTTATGAAGAGAAGTTAGTCACTTACCTACATAATATTAGTCTACTTGACCAGCAATTAATTATGGCACCAGTCTTTTCCATTATTCTGAGTGTTACCAGCCTCAGCGCTTCTTCAGGGAATCTGCCTTTCTCTTCTGATTCACCAGATTTGCCTTTTTGCTTCTCCAACCAGACACTGTGGGTAGTGAGAAGGAAAGCAGAACAAAGCAAAAGGGACAGAAAGTAATGAAAAGACCTGCTGGATACTTTTCTTCCCCCTCTGCAGCTTTGTTTAAATAATTTCATTTGCTTCCTGACCCTGTTGTGACAGCAAATTTTTCCTGAAAAGGTGGGAAAGCAAAAACAGCAGGCTGCCCGAGGAGATTTGCCTCAAAGCAGGACTGAAATTCCCTAGAAGGCTAAATGCTGCATATCATTGTACGAGTGGCTTCTCCTTGTGAGAGAAACTCAAGAGGTGGCACTTCTTTTTATTGAATTTTGATTTTGTGATGCTTATAGTGGAGACAGGTGAAGTTGCATATTGGGATTGAACAGTAAGCAAGTGGGTTACAATGACAAGTAGTAGAACTAAAATTTTAGTAACAATGTCTTAATAACAGAACATTGAGTTGTAATTGTCCTTTTGTTATAAATACATTTTCTTCCTTGGGCTTTTATCTCTGTTCTCACTCAATTTTTTCATTTTCATAATTAATTAAAATGGCAATGTTCTATAACCAGTGATTGAATTATATGATATTACTTGCCTAAGGCGATCAAAATTAATCAAAATAAGGAGTGAAAGTTTTGCTATTTTTAATACAGCTGATTTGATTCCTGGAGTTTTGATCAAATTAAATGAAGGATCAAATTAACCAGTGATTAAATTGAGTAAAAGGCACTTTGTATGCCTGAAATATATTTTAATTTAATTAATTTCAAGACACAAAATATTAACTGGTGTTTTAAAAATTCAATTGTATTTCACTGTTTAATTTTCTAGAATCTATTTCCTTCTCAAGGTTAGAATCTTTTACAAGAGGAAAAACCCCATATAAAATAATTTCCTGCTTAATCTTTTCTTTTTTTCCCCCATACTTTTTGTACTTGTAGAGAATCCTTTGCACTCATACATTAGTATTCTAAAGCTTCTGAACTCAGCCTACAAAGACTTGATGTGCCAAAGGCCAGCTTAGCAAAAATCTGAGATTCACCAGAATAGAACCTGTCAACCTGAGCAGAAGGTTTTGACCACAGAAGACCTCAAGCTGTTATCATTTAGCACACACATTTGTGGAATTGTTACCATTTTGTCATAGGTATTTACGTTTATGTTTTTTTATAAGGTAGTTCATATCATGTTTGTTTAATGGACTGGGACAACTTTTTACTGTATACTGCTATTGGCAAAGAAATTGAGAAATAGGATTTTATTATTTTTTTTTAATTCAGAAATGGTCTGCATGAGAACAAAATCATTCACAATTTTTTGTTTGCATAGTAAAACATAGTAAAAAAAAATAAATCTTGAAACTCTACTTTTGACTCCTACTGAAGTTTGCACTGACTGATGTAAAGTTGCTGAACCAGTTGGGGCACAGCTGCAAGAAACAGAAGCAAGAGGCATTTTTCTTAAAGGTGATTTTTACTTAGAATTTAATGTTCCTGAATCAGAGAACATAACTAAAATGCAAGGTGAGGAACAGGGTCTAATTTTGTGAGTTACAATGTAAGGTAAGGGTTAACTTACATTGAAAAGCTGCTCTTCCTGACTTTACTACTAATAGAAGTGAAATAAAGCTACAAGTGTGTAAACATACCAAAGATTGATTAAAAATACTCAATGTTGTGTATCAAGGCAGAAAGTATTGATGCATTTGTGGCTCTTAGAAATTTCAAGCAGAATGTATTGGTTGTAAGAGTCTAATCTCATTATTCTTTAAGTCCTGGAAAAGGCATACTTAAAAGATTAGATCTATTAAATGTGATCAACGTGGTCAGACTGTTGCAGCTATTTTTGATTAATGCATTTGTTCTCTCAAAAGGAAAAAGAAATCTTTTAGTGGAAGGAGAGAGAAAAGTAAAAATGGACACTTAGAGCAGCATCAAGCTACTATCATGCTCCAAGCAGCATTGTACAGTAACCTGCAGTGTCATTTTGAAGTAGTCATTACCGAGAGGTGAACCACTGGTGCAAGCTGAGTCCTGGCTTATTCTGTGCTTCTGTGCTTGGAAATGATTGTTGGTCAGTGGAAATAGAAGCTGTGAGATTAAAGTTTGGTACTGGCAGGTTGATAGTTCTGGTGATAACCTTGGGAGAAGAAGGTAAGATAGGAAAAGGCACAAGCTGCTGGACAGTTATGAGATTTGTGGCTGATACAGCCAAAGAGTGGAGACATGACTGAGAATCCGAGGATTTTATAGCTTATAAATACCAGGTTTGTGGCCTTAAGGATCACATAATCATAGAATGGTTTGAGTCAGAAGGGACCTTAAAGATCATCTAGTTGCAACCCCCCTGATGTTGCAAGGCAATCAAAGCTCCATCGAAGAGTCAGAAGGGAGCCTCCAGGAATGTTCACTCAGGGATGTTCACACCCAAGGATGAGGCCAACTTTACTGGCTCATCTTAGCTGTGCTGTACAGCAGTCAACCTTTAGGATGCACACTTTCTTTGGGTCTCTGTTTACCATGTGTACTTTGTGTTGTTGGGATGCAGAATGACAGCATAAAGATGAGATGTCCACTGGTGATCTGTAAGTACCTCCAGTTTGCCAGAGTGTTTTACTATATTGAAAAACATGATGTCTTAGAAACCCTACATGCAAAATCCCTTATAGAATCTAACTTGATTTCCTGTCACGTTTTTTATTTATATTTGATAATGAATGTTTATTTCAGTGGGAAAAAGATTTTGAGGATCCTGTTCTGGCCTTGGTATTAATTTGAAATTAGATTTTTGATAACTTTTTCTGTCTATTCACTGACCTGCAAGTATGAATATAATTCTATTTATTTATTTTATATGGTACTTGCATGATGAATGCATATTAAGATCCTTGAATAAATGCTGTCATAGAGCACAGTGGTTTTATGCTGTTTGCACTGTGCATTTTTAAACTGCAATTAAAATATTTGGAAAATTATTTTTATGAGTGGTGTCAAAAGTATTTTGAGAAATGCTTGGAGCTGCAGGAAGAATTTGGTGCAAAAGATAGGGTATATAGCTATATTTCTATTGTATCCTTGGCAGTTCTTATATTTTCTGCACAAGTTTTAACCTTGAATATCAGTTATATGACATCTGTGAGTTCTTGAACCTTGTTTGTTATTTTCTCGAATCTTATTGTTTTCTAGAAGTAGTTCTTCAATCAGTAACATTTCTTTCTTTGAATGTATTTCTTCTTACTTCCCACTTAATTGAAAGAACTTCAGTTATTTAAAAAATGCAAATTGGAAATCCAACCCTTTTTAAAATTCCACTCCCTACCTGTTATTGTCTCTCTCTCACTCTCTCTCTTTTTTTTTTTTTTTTTTCTCTGATGGACATAATCAGAATTCTTCTATTTCCTCTTTGGTGTTATATTCTTTATATGACATCTAGAGGCCAAAACTGATGTGAGCTGTAATTAATCTTTCTCTGAAGCTTTATAGACCCATTGGTAAACCAGAGATAGGAATCACACTGTCTGCATACATAAAATTATTGAACATCCCAAAACAAATCTGCATTCAGAAACTGTACTTCATTGTGTCTTTGTCCAGCAGATGTAAAAGATCTGTTGAAAANAGCAGATGTAAAAGATCTGTTAAAAAAAAAAAAAAAAAGAAATGTGGAAAACAAAGACTAAACGAAGACTGCATTTGTTTTATATGCAATCCCCTGTGCAATTAACTCATACACAAGTTGTACAGTAATCTAACTAGAGCATCTGACATTTGCCTGTGACAGCCAGAACCCTTTAGGTAATCAATAATGCTAATATAAAGTGCCTGATTAAATACACTTTAATTTCCATCTGTATTCTCAAGTTGATATGCAAATTCACCTTGCCTGTGTATTTTCTAATTTCTGTCTTCCAATTCTTGCTTTTAACTATATCCATATACATCCATCAAAAGACCAAAAGGACCAAGTTTTGCTATATAAAGCAAAATAAGTTATACTGTTATAATTTCATATGCGTTCTGTGAGCTGCTTCAAATTGTCCCATTCAATAAACTTGAGTTTCATTAAGTCATTGTTATGAATTTCTAAACATATTACTAAATACAGCAAGCAGAATATAAGTCATATTGCTTTAGAGATTAAGTTTACATAACCTAAATATGGATTGCAAACAATTATTTTTCTTCTTTATTAACAAGGAAGGGTAAAGATTAATGCTGTGATGATGCAAGCAGGAAAATACTTACTCATGTTGAAGGGAAATATCTTTTTCTGTAAACTGCCATGCTTCTTAGATATGGTTTATCATTGCAGACTCGTATATTTTAACTTCTCTTTCTTCCCCCAAAGACAGCGTATTAGGTTTACTGTTATCTGTATCCTGGCAAAATCACTCTGTCTCAGGATTCAACATATTGATTAGCAATTAGCTAAGCTTGTTTCAAGTCATAAACACTTTAGACTTGAATTGATGTTCACACTGAACCTTCCTAACTAATTTATACTTATTCCTATATCCTTGATATTCAGTTTGGATCATGAGTACTCAACTCCAGGTCCTTGACTGTGCGAGTGAGGTCATTATCAGTAATAGTAATTGTCTTCTCAATAATGTTGTGCCTAAAAATGTCATATTGCTTTAGAAGTTTTTAAATTAGATCACAGTGAAGTCTCCACTTCCTACTTCTACTCAGCTCCCTGAATTCTTCAAAATGGCTGGTCTGGTATTGGTGGGACATTCTGGTCCCACTGCCAGGGCAGGCAAGCATTTCCAAGGCACCCTTGAAAAGGGATAGCTCCTGCCAGTGCCAAGAACTAGAATAATTAGAAACACACTTGAAGCAGTTCCTATTACATTCGTCTACAGTCATGGACACTAGTTGTCTACAGTAATGCATTTCTTCAACAAAACACTATTTTAGACAAAATGCCCAAGTCCATGGGTTTTTGTTGTTGTTGTTGTTGTTATTTGTTTGTGGGTTGGGTTTGGTTTTTTTTTCATTCTCATGAAGGCTAATCATTATTTTTGTTGTGCTTCTAAAATAATTGTAAATGATATTCATTCAGTATATTATCACTCATTTTTTTAATAGCAAAGTCTTAGAATTAGTTTGTATGTTTTGATGCCTCAACCTAACATAGCACAACGCTATAACGTGTTAAAAAGTACCTGAGGAAATTACAGGCATAAATTTTGATGGCTGTCACTCAAACTTTCTCCTCTGTTACCCACATATCTTTGAAATGATGAACTTTTGGCTTGTATATTTCAAATAAATACAGTCTACTTTGGGAAAAACCAACCAACCCAACAACCAAAAGAAATACAAATACACATATATTTCACACAAGTTTCTGGTTTCCTGACAACTAAAACCAAAACCTGAAGTCGTAAACTGAAATCAAAATAAGAAACCCTCTTTCCACTTCTTACTATGAAATTTAAATAACATTTTTTCCTTCAGTGTATTCAAATACTTTGAGTAAACAGATGGAATAAGAAAGGATAAAGGTGACTTCAGATAAAATAAGGAAGTTGAAGGCTTTATTGGAAATGCCAGAATATGTTTATTCATAAATTTCGTAGAAATGGTATTTATAAGTCTGTGTACTATGCAAAAAATTATTTATAAATAGTAGTTTTATATTCCTGAATTTTAGCATATGTTAGGATGCAAGATGAATGGCATCTCTCAGACATTCAAATACAGGTTTTTGTATTTTTAAAAAAAGTAATTTAAAATTAATTTTATTTACCACCTTCCTATTTCCTCAAAATATTTTTCCCATGGTAGGGTTTCATTGCTTTGAGTAAAGTTTAGAGGTATTTTTGTTTTATAGCAAGGCATTTCAAGAAGATTAACACATCTAAGGACTAAGTTTTTTTACTGTTTTTATTGTATTTAAATTATTTCAAAACATATTCCAATGAAACACAAGAAGAATGTAATGTTACTGTATCAGTTCTGATTTTACCTATATCTTAAATAATATTTTATTTCAAATAAAAAGAGCAGATTCACCAGCACACTAAAGCATGTAGAGCATGCCATCCAGTTAAACTGGATTTTGTGGTGGTTTTGACTCTTAGCACTGCCAAACAGCCAAAGCACATTGATAATGCAGAAGATCCTTAATTTGAAATATTAATGACATCAATTTGTTGTAGAGCTCAGTCTCCAGGTCACAATTTTTTTTTTTGGTAGTGCTGCATCTCCCAGCAGAGGGAATGGTGTGAAGGACAGTCTTTCAGCAACTGTTGTACAAGTAGTATGTGACGTTGTGATTTTTAAATTCCATGAGAATGGAGCTGAGTACTACCCTTATTACATTTCTAATGCCTTTACCCAGTCTTCCTCAGATTCATGATATATTACAAACACCAGAAGTTTTGCATGCTAGTTTGGTTGAGTACTTGGCTCTGAATTCACAATGACCTACCAGTATTAGTCTTCCTGTGGTGAAGCAAAAATTAACTGATAATAACAGACAATGAAGTTAAATTCCAATTGTCTTGAATTTAGGATTATATACAGGAATTCAACAGCTTTTAAAAATAAACTTCAAGAATGCATAATATTTTCTTTTTGAGCTCATTAGTGGGAAAAGATTGACATATGTTAAATGGACCAGCACTTTTCTTAAAGGAGTGAAATTTTAATTAACTCTGATTAATTAACTACCTTGCAATTTCTCAGAAAAATTAATTGTCCTCATAGACTGTGTAGTAGTTTGGGGGATAATGTGCTACATTCATCACTTACAACAATGAAGTCCTTGCAAGATGGAACTTGGTGAATACCTGTCATTCCACAAATGAAGTTCTCCATGATCCTTCTCCAGTCTGAACAACCTTATCCCTCTGAGCCTTTCCTCACAGGAGGGTTGCTCCAGTCCCTTAACCTTCTTTGTGGCCCTTCCCTGGACTCTCTCAAGTAGCTCCATCTCTCTCTTGCACTGGTGACCCAAGTACGGGACACATACTCTAGGTGTGTTGAATGACACAGAGCTTTGAGAAATTCAGTTTGGGTTAGCTGTTAGTGGCTTGGATAATCTTACAAAGATTGATTATCAGTGACAAAGCCGTTTTGGACCCCTTTTGATTCAATGCTTCTGGTTAGGCAATAACTGTAGATAACTCTTCTCCAAGTATAGCCATAAGGTCATTATTGCCTCTACTCCATCAGGTTTTCACGTAGAACCTATTTCCTAGAAATCTGTATTGAAAGTCAAGACATACAACATTCAGGATTAATTTAGCTCCCTATGCATGTACATTCACTAACATTTTAGGCAACATAAAGAATCTCTCCTGGCCTCCAGCTGTCAGCTGGAAGACAGCAGATCTCCCTTGGGTTGTAAGTGATATCTGCCAGCCATGTATGGTTGTATGGATGCCTTTATGGTAATGAATATTGTGTTTAACTGAATCCCATCCCTGCTGTTTGGTTTTGTGGGATTTTCCCTTTTATCTCAAGAATTCATAAGTTATTTTTATAAGATTTTAGAAAGATTTGATATTATTTGCTCTTGAGAGCTGTTACTTGTTTTCTTGTAAACTCCCAGGTATTGTGTACTTTATTTGGTTATTCATCCCAGAAATTTCATAAGCTGTTCTTAATTTACTGGCATATATTTTGTTGGGTTGGGGTGGGGTGGGTTTTTTGGGGGGTTTCTTTGTCCTTTCTAAAAGAATGTCACTATATACTTTCTATTTCTTATTTTCTAGGATCTCATCTGCCTTCAACTTATCAAGTATTCTGACTAACAACTGACCACAAAATAATAATCTGATCCTCATATAATAACATAGCAATCCAAATATGCCAGCAATCAGTCATTTGTTATGAATAAATTGTCTCCTCTCTCAGTACCATATTTGCTTTCCCACACCACTGAATCCATCATTGGCACTGCAGCTGTGAGCCTCTGGCCTGCTGGACCTTACCTCTATTGCATAGAGCGTCATCTTTCTATAGAAGAAAAATCTCAGCTACTATCCACAAGGCATCCTCAACAATATTAAAATTACTGTAAAGTGTAACACAGTGTTAGACTTATATACATGTAGTTATACTGAATCCTGTTGTTAGTACTCTTTTTTTCCTGAATCACAAGCTGGCACTCACAATCATAGCAAATGCTAACTCACTACTAGCTTAACAGTATTTTTTACTGTTTTGGGGCAGTTTGAATCTAAGTTATGCCCTACCAGTAGGATCTTTGCCATTTATGCTTTAAATGGTTTTTTAGTGAACAGACCTTTAAGAAATCAATGAACAGCTCTGAAATGGTCATTTTTCAAATAGCTAATCTCTTCTTCAGCTTTTCCATTGTATCAGATATCAGGATCATTTAAGGCTGAAGCACAAACTGCTTTTCTCTCAGAAAATCTTTCGTTTCTTTCTATCTCAAGCTTCAGCTTCAGATACTGGATTTGGGCAGACCTTGGAATTTAAATAGAAAATATCTTCCAGAGAACTTTGAATTTCTTACAAAGATGCAGATATTAAATTAGGTTTAAAGATTGTAATTATAAGCACCTGTATCTTGTAGCTTTCATGTACACAAAACTCCCATCAGTTTCAATATAGCTGTATTTTGGCATCTGTGTCACCAAGGAGAAAAAATTATTAGTGGGTTTTATAGAATATGAAATGTATATTTTTTCCCTGATATATCACCTGCAGAACAAACAAAAAATAATAAGTCAAGGAGCAGTAAAACTCTGTAGAGTTTTATTACAAACTCTATACCAGGTTTTATGACAAAGCAGCACTTCTAGATCTCGATGGTTCCTATTTGTACCACTGATGCTTTGCAAATGAAACTTTAAAGGTAAAACTATGCTTGAAATAATTGCAGGTTTAGTTTTAGATAAGAGACAAAGACAGGATGATATTTGTTACTTACAGAAAAAAAAAAAGGACTTTTTTTTTACTTTATTTTTAAATATTAAGTATTTTACAGAGTCAGAACTACCTATAAATATTTAAATAAACCCCTGGAAACTGAGTCACCTCAACCTTTTTAATTGCATATACTAGCTTCTTTTTACATCTTTTGATGTTGTTCTTAGAATCTATCATTCTGTTGTATATTCATGGTAGCGTAGCAATATTTAGTGTAACTAACACCCTTGCATTATAATGATCATGTTCTGCTCCAGGTGCCCTGGTGGAGTTCCTGAACAAAGTTCAGCTCCCTTAGGGTACAGGTGAAGTATAATACCAGTACAAACATAGGAAGGATAGGGGCCTGATGGAGTGGGTCCAGAAGAGAGCCACGAAGATGATCGGGTGCTGGAGCACCTCTGCTATGAAGATAGGCTGAGGAAGCTGGGATTGTTCAGCCTGGAGAAGAGAAGGCTCAGGGAGACCTAATAGCAGCCTTTCAGTACCTAAAGGGGAAGGCTGGGCAGATTCTGTTTACAAAGGCCTGCAGTGATAGGATGAGGGGCAACGGATTTAAGTTGGAGAAGAATAGATTTAGATTGGGTATTAGGAAGAAAGTCTTTACACTGAGGGTGGTGGAACACAGGAACAGGCTGCCCAGTGAGATGGTTGAAGCCCCTTCCGTGGAGATATTCAAGGTGAGGCTGGATGAGGCCCTGGGCAACCTGGTCTAGTTGGGGGTGTCCCTGTGACTGCATGGAGGTCAGACTAGATGACCTTTGGAGGTCCCTTCTGGCCTGGACAAGTCTATGATTCTATGATTCACCTTTGGTGGGTCATTGTAAGCCCAAGATCTACACCAGTGTTAGTGAGGTGGTGAAATAATATTGTAATTTCACATATATACTACTTTACATGTGTCATGGCATGTTAGACCTGTAGATTCACCAATTCCTTCATTTTTAGAAAAGGAATAATAAACGATCTTGGTTTTATGTTCAAAATAAAAAAAAATCAATCTTGATTTGCTGGATTCCACAAAAGGTATAGAGTATTTAATTTTAAGTAATCCTCAGAACAGACATCTTGAAAAATGGCAGTACAAATAAGTAGAGTATATTTATATCTTCATTTAACATATTTCAGCTGACTTGTTCTC
Source organism: Pedionomus torquatus (assembly GCA_013398155.1). Taxonomy (NCBI): domain Eukaryota; kingdom Metazoa; phylum Chordata; class Aves; order Charadriiformes; family Pedionomidae; genus Pedionomus; species Pedionomus torquatus. Next base: position 158,842 of record VZRU01011027.1, on the reverse strand, counting down.
ATTAATCAGAGTTAAATGTTTCAAAAATTAATCAATTTATGAAGTCATTCCAGGAGTATACACTTGTACATTTCCTTCTTTTTATTATTTTTAAACAGGGATTTATTTAAAGAAATGATTGACAAGGTTAATGACACAAAGGGAGTATTTTTAGAAGGGTATTTGAATGGACTGCGTAATAGTTCCACTATTAATTATTATACTTTCACTGATTCCTTCAAGGTTTGCTACTATACCCTAATCTAGTTTTCAGGAAGTATAATAAAAGTTAAGAGACTATTCATTAGATTTGACATTTATATGTTTCAAGCAGCAAATTTTTATTTTGGGACTGTTCATAAACTGAATTTTGGGATAGAAATTAAAATTTGCCTTCAATGCATCTAGTAGCTATTCATCAATCATGTTTTGATGACATTTTGTCACATTGCCAAAGTTCCTGAAGTACAGCTTACACGTTGCTGTGCATGTGTTTGTGTAATACTAAATGGTGAGCAGGAAAACCAAAGCATATACCAAACAGACTGTAATAAAGGAGAACATATCCTGTGCTGTTATGTCATACTAATATCTAGTCTAATAACAAATGTTGTTATATAAAGTAATTAATTATAAGGAAAGTAGTCTTACTAATGAGCTCTTACTAGTGTTGATTACAGCCCTCCCTTGCACCTGAGGAATTTTTCAAATCTTTCCAAATTCTATGCTGCTGGAGGGATGTGAATTTCTCAAGCAACGGGGTAAACTGGAGGCACTCCTGGAGGGTGCAGCCTACATGATGCTGCTGGGTATGAGAAGACAAACAAGCAATGCTGCCTTATGTTCAAGAAAAAGAGTGCAGAGTTCTTGCAGAGTCTGGGAGTGGTTTGGAAGATGTGCGGCTACTGGGGAGACTTTGAAGTGCTTTGAAGAGACTTCAGGCATCAGTGCATCAGCAAGCCAGCTACGTCTGAACTCCCAGCTGCTGCAGACCCCCATTATTGCTGTGGGATTTCTGCCTCGGGGCTGGCTAGAAGCAGGCTATGGCTCCCTCCAGCAGCCACCTCCTGACACTTTGTGAAAGGCTGATGAAGGCACTGCACAATTAAAGACAAAGGCTTTTCACTTACTTCTTTGTCCTAGAAGGTTTTAATTGATGGATTGTCGTTCCCATGTGCCAAAGGTGATGCAGTCCTGCTCCAAGCCCACAGTCTATGCTCAGCCTTGTTCAAAACAGTCAAAATGCAAGGAGTCCTAGAGGCATTTGGTCCTTTTTTGTCTTAAAGGAAAAGAAAGTCCCAGATTATAGACAGCAGTCCATCCCAGGTGTCCCTCTGCCATAACTGCAACAGACTGGTGTCTACAATTTCTCCCCTAAAATCAATGATGACCAATAACATCCAAAGGTGATGTTGTGAGGGGGAGCAGACAGCAAATACCACTGTGTCCTTTGAAAGTTGCAGCTGCTGAGGAAAACACATGCTTTGGCTAGGCTTTACACAAGTAATGGAGCTATGAGGGGAAGGGTGGCATTTAATTGACCTAAAGAGCAGCAGAGTGTGGTGCTTCCTGAAGATCTTTGCAGAGGTCCTTACAGGTGAGGAAGGAAGGGTTTGTGACTTGGAGCAGAAGTGTAGGGTGGATGTCTGGCTCAGCTGGTGGAAAGATGGAGCAGGAGCATGGCTGAAACTACTCTAAGGTCCATTCTGCAAGGCTCAAGCAATGAAGATTTGAACATTCTCAGTACCAGGTACTGCAACCCATGCCAAATTACTTATTAATGCAGACATAATCCTTGCTGCCAAAAACAGGTTTCTGTGCTTATTGTAGCAGGTTTATAATACTCTGAATACAATAAATCTAGGATTGATTAGGGGTGAGTACATCTGGTAATCTAGAGAACCTAAAGATGGGTATAGGTGCTTTATGTGCATACTCATGTGCATACAGAATACATAACTGTCAGCACCATTTTAATGGGGAAGATCACGCTATGTATTTATTCACACCAAGTTCCTAGTTAGAAATGTACTTTCAAGCAATGTATCTTTCAAGGTGAAAAATAAGTATAATAGCAAATTTATCTCATTCCTAGATCTTTCATAGATATTTCAGTCCTGTGCACTGGAGAAAAAAGATGATGAAACTTCTTTGAAGAACTTCAAAAGGACTAACACTATTACAGAAAAAATATATAAAAATCCACAGATAAAAGTGAAGCATTCCACAGAGTTAATACAAGCAAATATTGAATCAGAGGTTGAAGCAATTACAGGCATGAAGTCCTCACACTGTACAAGTGAAGAGCTGCAAACTGGGAAGCTAAAATAAGACACGTCAAACCAATGTTTATGTGTATAAGCAAAAATATACAACAGCCTGAATAGGTAAATAATTTATATAGAAATTGCAGAGACAAGACACGTTCATGACAATATCCTAGTCTATTAGTATTGTGAATGTGAAAAGGCCTATATGTTTACTTTAATATTTTTACTTTACATGAAGAAGACGAAAGGAAGAAGGCTGACTTTTGTCTGGTAAGTATTGAGATCTGGTCTTATAGAGGCTATTCCAAAATACCATCAAATTTTGCTTGTAACCTCAGTGGATTTTGGACATGGCACCCACCATACGTTTTTATCAGCTCATTTCTCTGTGTTTAAATAATTGTATGAAGCCCAATTTTAGTACATGATGAGCTCACAAATATGTAATATTATGTAATCTTTGAACAGAATTTTTTTTTTTAACTATTGCACTGTGACACAAATTCATCCAAGTTTAGAAAAGAAGTCAATAACAGAATTGTATTTGGTCTAACATGTATGTCACGTATCTATTTTATTGCAGAAATTTCAGCATAAATAGCCTGAAAATTAACTACATCTCTCAGAAAACTGGGCTCCCCCCAGTTCAAGAAGGACAGGGAACTAGTAGAGAGTCCAGCAGAGTGGAGATGATCAAGGGAATGGAGCACTTCTCCTATGAGGAAAGGCTGAGATCTAGGTCTGTTTAGCCTGGAGAAGACTGAGAGGGGGATCTGGGGTATCTGGGCAGAGAATGGCTGGAGAGCAGCCCTGAGGAGAAGGAACTGGGAGTGCTCATGGATGAGAAGCTCAACATGAGCTGGCAGTGTGCGCTGGCAGCCCAGAATGCCAACCGTATCCTGGGCTGCATCAAAAGAAGGTCGTGAGAGGTGATTCTCCCCCTCTACTCCCACCTGGAGTACTGTGTCCAGCTCTGGAGTCCTCAACATAGAAAGGACATAGAACTGTTGGAATGGGTCCAGCAGAGGGCCACAAAGATGATTAGAGGGATGGAGTACCTCTCCTATGAGGACAGGCTGAGAGAGCTGGGGCTGTTCAGCCTGGAGAAGAGAAGGCTCCGGGGAGACCTTATAGCAGCCTTCCAGTATCTGAAGGGAACCTACAGGAGAGGGACTCTTTGTCAGGAATTGTAGTAATAGGACAAGGGGTAATGGTTTTAAACTGGAAGAGGGGAGATTTAGATTGAATATTAGGAAAAAATTCTTTACTGTGAGGGTGGTGAGGCACTAGAACAGGTTGCCCAGAGAAGTTGTGGATGTCCCGTCCCTGGGAATGTTCAAGGCCAGGCTTGATGTGTCTTTGAGCAACCTGGCCTAGTGGGAGGTGTCCCTGCCCATGGCAGGGGGTTTGGAACTCAATGATCTTTGAGGTCCCTTCCAACTCTAACCATTCTATGATTCTATGATCTTATCAATGTTTATGAATATCTAAAAGGTGGATGTAAAGAGGATGAGGCCAGCCTCTTCTCATTGTTGCCTGGTAACAGGACAAGGGGCAATGGACACAAGCTAGAACACAGGGAGTTCCATCTCAACATAATGACATCTTTATGTTGATGGTGACAGAGCATTGGACTAGACTGCACAGAGAGCTGGTGGCGTCTCCTCTGGAGATGCTCAAAACCCGCCTGGGTGGGCTCCTGTCCAGCCTGCTCTAGGTGAGCCTGCTTTGGCAGAGGGGTTGGACTAGGTGATCTCTTGAAGCTCCCTTCCAACTCTTTCATTCTGTGATGCTATGATGTTGCATCTGTAGAATTATTGTCATTAATATTATTGTTGATACCATTACTAATATTGTTATAAATATAGATAATAAATAATAATGGATGATCAGTAATGGGAGAGTACAGCAGGTGATTTTGGAGGTGGCTTTGGAAGTCCCACTCATAAAGAAGTGGGCGCTGGACACTGACACGTGCTGAGCTCCAGCTGCAGGTAAAGAAGGGAATTCACGGCACAGTATGTGAGCTGCAACACCCAGACGGATGGCAGAATTAGACTTTTGTTTTGTGAACCAGATGTATGGTTTCATGAAAAAAAAGACTTGAAACCTTTGAAAAGATGCATGAAGGACTTGAGATGGTATCTCAGTTTACTTGAAGTTCCTCTATGAAGTAGATTCTGAAAGCAGCTAAACTCAGTCTTCTGTTTATTGCAAAGCAAGTTATACTGTGTAGGCTGTGAAGATTCAAGGTTTTGAGGAGAGGCAGATAAAATTGACTGCTTCCTAGAGTCTGGCAATCGGTGCAGTAAGAAATCCTGTGCAGAAAGAGTATGCCTTAGTAAGGCTGAGAGTTTTATCCAGTTGCCTAAAAAGCAGATTTTTCTCTGCTGTCTTGAAGGTCTTTTCATATTGTCTGTGAATTTGGTTTGGAAGCAAAATGGGTCTGTTGGTAGTGGTCAGCTAAAATCATAAAATGGAACCATGATGGAACATAGTTTCATATTGAAAAATGTTGTTAGAAGACATGATGCACAGCTTTTTGCAGAACCTTGCAGGGCAAAACCTCAAACAGCTGAAAACCTCTGATTTTGTGCAGTCATAGTAAAAGAAAGTTATACATAAACTTAAATATTTTTTTGTAAAGGGAAAAAGTCTCCAAGACTCCTGATGTCTGGACACATAACAGTAGAGTGGACAAAAGCAGAATTTAAAGGCTTTTTAAGCAGAATTTGGGAATGTGCTGGAATTACTTTAGCATTATTTCTGCATACATAGACCGCGCACACTAAGTCAGGAAGATTCCTTCTAGAAAGTACCTTTTCTATGCCTAAACACATTTGTTTTCAAAAATAAAATCCTGGGGGAAAAAATCAGATAATTTTTTTTACCAACCTTACAATGCAGTTAATAATATACTTGGGAATAGTAACTATTGTCGGCAACATTTGCAAATTAAGTTATCCTGTCTGGGTCATCTTAGAGTAAGTCATAGAAAATTTTGGAATTTTGCCAGTAGCTTTTCATTTATAGGTTCAGGTTTGATTTATTACATAAAATGAATGGATACTAATATTCTTCTCTTAAGTGCAGTTCATTTGTAATGCATGCTGCGTCAGAAGCATTTACTTGATGTAACAGCATACCTAAGCCTTTTTTTTTTCTTCCTGTAGTTCTGTAACCAGTCATCCACAGTATTTTATTTATTTATGGCTTCCCTCAAATAGTCCTTGCTTCAGTATCTTTTATTTAAAAATGAAATAGAACTTTACTGGGCCACGTCTGGGAGGTCCAATAAGTTTATTAGCTTTTCCCTGATGAATTTTGGAAGCTTCACTTCTTCCACTGAGATGGGCTTGCATGGATTGATTAGGTGCAGTCATTCCCTATGTGAAAAATGAAATTAAAGGCAAGCTGGGAAAAGAGAATGGTTAAACTATGGCACACAGATGTGAATTTTGGAGTGAGTATGTAAGGAAGGCAGTTATCCTTGGAAGATGCTACTATGCACTTTTCTTTTTCTTTCTTGCCTATATAATCTGATGCCCAAAACACTGGCAGCTTTTGATACACTAACATTGTGGAGAAACAATGCATTAACAATACTGGGGAAAAAGCCTGGTGGCACCTTACCTCCTCCCATGAAGAAGTACCTGGAGTATTTTGTTGAAACCTGCTGTGGACAGCAGTGTATCTCTTGGCCGTGGCCCAAGAAATCACTTGATGCAAAAGGAATTCCCACTTTGTTTTCTTGTCATCTGTAAAGGATAGGCTGGACCAGACAATGGGACCTCTGAATTGATGCATGGCAAAACCTGAAAACATTTTCTGTGCATTGAGTGACACAAAATAAAACTCTTAAATTATACATCCACAGAGTAACCAACTGAATATAATCCTATTTTCTGTATTTAATTGATTTTTTTCTTTAACGTTTTTTTTTTAATTAATTCTGGAATCTTTTTCCCAATTACAGGAGGAGCCATTAAATATTTAAGACACGTTCTGATATTATGCCACAGCGTATTTGAATGTACATGTGAATGGATGCTTGAGAAATTAGTTTTATAGTATTTCCCTGACTTTGAAAACTATACCAAAGATTGTGGATTGGAAAGTGTTGCAAATCCCCTGCAAAATTCATAAAAAGTTTTGGATTCCTACAGTGGAGTTTTTTTTGGTTTTAGTTTGTGTTTTGTACATAAATTAAGTTTGGATCTGTGACTGTGAGTAAGGCCTTAGGGCCTGTTGAACTCCAGCTGAGATGTCTAAGGCTCTATGGCAAGTCCCAGAAACTCAGAGCTATTATCCTCTGATTACAAAACATATTCTAATATGGTGTTTGGAGTTCAAGTGCTCTTTCATTTTATTTGACATTCTCCTCATTGCCTTTCTGGTATCATGCCACATGAGCTCTTATTGAAGCTTCTTTCTTTACTTGGTAGAAATAAATATAAGAAAGAAAAAATTAAAAGCCTCATATCGTCTAAAAATGACAGGTCTGCAATGAAAGGTGCAAGAGATTTCATTTGGATGACAGAGCATCAGAAATCAGTGGATATCAGCAGAAAAATCAGCATGCATTTAGAAAAAGAAAATCCAGTGTTCTCTCCAAATTTCTCAACATTGCCCACTTTTAGGACATAAATTAGTAAACAGTGCTTCTGTATTAGGAAAAATAAATGGGTTCTTTTCAATTATAAAAACAATTTACCTTCAATGTGGAAATTGAGACACTTTGTTTGGCTGTTTTTTACACACTTATAATATCCTATATTTTTCTGGGATAAGTACAAATCCACTGTAAACTGGTCCTTTTTCAAAAACACTTTAAGATAAACACTGGAGAAGCGAGGTATCTAGAATTACCTGTGAGATTCTTTAGGTGCCTGATCCAAAGGTCTGAGGGTCTCAATTAATTTAGAAAAAAAAAACAAATTAATCCCATGCCACAATTTTATTTAAGCATTAATTTCAAATCAAATTTTCCTATAATGCTTATATTCTACATGCTGGAAGTAGAAATGTTCTCTTTTTTTTTTTTTTTTAAGAATATACTCCCTTAGCAGTAATGGTTACTCATAATTAAGGAGACAAGAAGACTGAATAATGCATAAGATCTGTGACACAAACAGGAATATAATCCCTTTTTCCATGACCCTTTTCTAATGCCTTATCCATAAGATTATCTTTTGCTGTCAAGATCATTTATCTAAAAATGAAATAGAAGAACTAGAAAAGATAGAAGTGAAATCAACAGTTATGGAGTGGTTTCTGCATGAAGAATAATTTTATAGACAGGGACTCTTCAGACTGAAAGACAGAGTACTAGAAGGGAAATGTGATAGAAGACTGTAAAATCAGGACTGTGATGAAGAATTATAATCCTCATTTAAAAAGGAGGGAGTGGTTGTAAAATGGTACAAAGTAGACACTTATTAAAATAACAGAGCACAACAGATCACAAAGAGTGGATCACATCTTCATAGGATACTGTGGCCTTAGACTGGTTTTAAAATGGTGACAAACCTTGGTGAAAGAAAAAGCAGTCAATGACTATTAAATATAACTATTTTCAACACAAAGATATTCATAAAGATAAAATACTGATATTTAATATTCAATCTGTTTCTGAAAGTCTACAAACTATAGAAACTGCAAGATGCCAGAGATGTTCTTGAATGCTTCTCTAAGAATCCTCTGCTGGTCACCTTCAGGAGATGGGGTACTGGGCTAGGCAGACCTTTGGAACTCACATTAATACCATTGATTTCCAAGCATACTGATGAACAACTAAACAAGTTATTAGAACCAGAAATTTTAATATTTAAATCTAAATGCTTGAAATTAAATATGGAATTAGATTATTACATAGCAATTATTATATCAATAATGTTACTCTGTAAGAAATGAAAAGTCATATTTTTCATCTATGTTACCTATAAAATGCATGCTCGTTAGTTACTTCAACTATCATTCCAGGCTTATGCAGTGATTATTCCATGGGTACTTGAAGACCGTTTCTGTGGATTATTAATCTAATAGAAAAAAATATTCTTAGAACCACATGAGTGATATATGTCATCTCTTCTATTAAGAACAGTTTTTTATTGCTCCTTCCAAATACAGATTAAGAGAGAAAACTCTAGTGTTTTGTGACATTGATTATGTTTTTTGTTTCAGTTCTGAGAACTTTGTTCTGTAAGGCTTTGTTCTTTAAATTGCTTAATTGTTTTATTGATATTCACTGGATGAATTCAGTTAGTCCTATATCCTGTTTTGGAGAATGGCTGCCTAAGAAGCAGAGCAAAAAAAAAAGAGCAGACACACAGTTATACATCCCACAATGCTTTCTCTCCACCAATTTGTTGCTTGGGGACTGTCTGACCCAGAGATGTCTGTAAATAAGTGTATATTTAATAATTCATTGTGGTCTTCCACTTCCGTGAACTCGTTCTGTTTTCTCTTGGGATTATGTAGCTTTTTAGCATCCACCACATTGTTTACCCTCTTGGCCCTTTCCTCACCATTCACCCCTTTCTAAAGTATGGGTATTGTGCTCAACACACAGTACAAAACAAACTATGAACCTATATACCAAACACTTTACGTATGACTGACTGTAACTATTATTGAACAACACAGAACCTTTCAGGACGGCAGTGTTAATCTTGGCTGTCAAAGTTCACTTTCCATCATGACTTTTCACATACATCTTCTGAAGCTATTAATCTATGAAGCAGTGCTTCATTTTACATTGTTTTGTTTCTTGAAAAAAAAACTTGAGTGAAAGCACAGCGCTGAAAAAGTTCATTTTTGCGCTTGGTGATATTAAATTGCTAGCTGGCTCTTAGAAGGTTTAGAAGGAACAGGATAATGAATTAAAAACAAACAAACCAGACTCCTTGCCCTAAATGTGTTCTTCCTCTGCCTCTGGGAAGTTGTGTGATTTCATGCAAGAGAACCAAGGCAAGTGTCTGAAATGAAGTGCAATATGTCACTTTCAGGTGTAGATTGAGAGGTTGTCGAGGTGCATCGTTAGAATATTGTTCTGCCCATCAGAACTTTTCGTTGTCAGAGACAAGACTTTTTGTCACTGTTATAACATAGAAAGCTTTTAGAGCTTAAATATAGCCAGCAGCTAAATGCTTTAGTCTGAGGTTTAAAAGAAAGAACAGGACAAAGCTGAGTGAAAAAGTCTTGGATAAAGCAGTCTTATCATCTAGTAGGTTTGATTTAAAGGTTGGACATCAAATACTGTTCACAATATTTACTGTTCACAATATTTTGGGTTTATTCAATGCATATTTGCTAAGAAATTTTATAATTCTCCTATGTGCTTTTTCTGTGTAAAGGATTTTACTTGTGCCAACACTGGATTTTGATTGTTGGATTATTGTTGATGTTTTGTATGGCTGTAACCATATAAATTCTAACTTATTTTCCAAAAATAAAGTCTGTGGTGTTTTGGCAAAGGGCAGTATAATGCACATTGAATTCTAGGTGAATGACATACCTATCTCCTTTTTGCACAAGCAACATTATATCTATAAATATTAAAAGTCTACTCTTTATATTGTTGAAAAATAGACCATAATAAATTGTTACACGCTGACATTTCAAATGGCAACCCATAGCTGAGTTCCAAAGAAGTTTTTAGTTAAAAATACACATTTTAAGCCACAGGGCAACAGGTGTCTTCTTTCTCCCTATACATTTCTAAATATGAAACTTAGCAAGTTGGTTTTTATAGATGAGAAGGAAGAATATTTCACTTTTACCCAAAAGATTTGTACCTCAGCATTGCAGATCTCCAAAAGTTTATATAAATCTATCTATCTATCTATCTATCTATCTATCTATCTATCTATCTATCTATCTATCTATCTATGTGAATACAAAGCTGAAGAAAATGAAGGATGGTAGGAAAGACATATCTAATTAGACCCCTCTGAGTAGCTTGAACTTTTTTTCTGGAATATAGACTGGGAAAAGACCCTTTCTTGGGGGCTTAGAAAATGAATGACTATCTCATTTCTGATAAAGGAAAAAGACATTTAATTTTTTTTTTCAAGGTTTTGCTACGTATCTCACAAAAGAATACTACATTTCTTCCAGTATCTAATCTCAAATTTATAAAATAATTATGCAAAAAAGAAATTGTTATTTAATTTATTCCTTAGAATGAATGCAAAGTTTTTTGATTTAAAACAGGTAAGAAGCTTGATTTTGTAAATTATGATTTCTGACATCTCATCCTTACCTAAGTTCTTTCTTGGACTTTCTTGACAAATCTTCATCTTTCCATAATATAAAAGGGGAGGATTACTTATGCAAAACCTAAAATTGCTCCAGTACCAAGCAGGGTAATAGTGGTGTTTGGGCAGTAGTATTATGTGTCATTTCTTTAGGTACCCACGGTCTTTTGCAGTGGAGAGAACTTCTTGGAGAGAACATGTTGTAGATCTCTCAATATCAAAGTGTTTTCAAATGACACTGGAGTAGTGGGGTAAGGATTGATTTGTTTTGGTGGCAGGAATAAGCAATAGGATGCACAGGCTGAGGACGCTCCAGAATGGGTGCTAAAGGACATCACGCATTTATATGCGGCATGGGGAATAGTTATCCCAACAAGAATGAAAACTGCCAAAACAGTTCTAAAACTGCTATTGAACAACATTTATATTGAATATTTATTTTTTTCCTTCTCTTCAAAAGTATTTTCTCTTTTTACTTATATCTTAATGCATTAGTATGGAAAGACCAGTTAACTTCAGAAAACAAAAGAAAATAAAGCTATTAGAAATTTCAGGACTGATTAACAATGGGACAACACAATGACTTTAAAATATTTGCAGACATTTGTCCCTCCCTTTTTAAGAGACAGAAGAATACAAAAGACATCATTCAGAATTAGAAGGAAAAATCGATGAGTTGAAATGAAGAGATGGAACATCCAAAGTGACTAGAAGGAAAATACTCCTGTATTCTAAAATGTGTCTTCTGTTAAATAATCTTATCAGGAGATATGAGAAAATTAATTGCCGGGCATTTTTATTATGGGGGCAAACAGTGGAAAAAGTGCAGGTCTTCAGGACCCAGGCCACAGGTCTTACAGCCTTGACATGGTTCTACACAATATTCTACAGAAAAATTACTTCCCTCTGCTCTATGTTGCCTAGTCCAAAATAGATGACACTAGTAGAGCAGCATGCTGTTTCTTAAACTTCATGTTCTTGCCACCTACCTAAGTAGGCATATTTTATTTTCAGTTCCCTTCATTTTACTTCTTAGAGATTCACTCAGGAGACGCTGCTAATGTTGACGAAGAGCCTGGTGTCACTGAGCTCATGCTGATAAAGACAGAAGAGAGACGATCTGTTCTGAAGCTTATTTGAAGATTAAATACACCTCACATCTAGACTGGAAGGTTTTGACTTTGAAACCATGAGAAGGTGCAGTGACTCAATGTGAATCAGAAATGAGGCAGCCATAGCTGCCTTACAGCATTAGGGAGCATTAATCTCAGATGCTGTTACACAAACTTGTATTTATTTCTAATGTAAGTTAAGTTCCTGAAGAAATTACAATTGTAGAAATAATACTTGGAGGAAGAAGGTCTTAGTATTATTAAGAATATATGGACACGATGTCATCTTTTAACTGTTAAAATCCAACTGATATTCAAAGTGAAGAACTGATTTAATTATTCTGAAAAGCTAGAAATGTAAGACAGAGAGATTGCAGTAAAATGTGCAGTGCGAAAGTCAGCACTGATGGAGTGCTGTTCTGTTTTCATTATCTGCCCTATTAAATTCACAATGTCTTTTGTCTCTATCTATGAATCAAAAGCCGGAGTTAAAGACTCCCAACTTCCATTGGTATGACCCATAAACAATAATCTCTTGTATTCCTGGCTACAGATGGTTCACTGTTTCATCTGCAATGAATACCAAGCTTCAAGGGCAGGGTATCAGACCAAACAAAAGCAATAACAATATACTTTTCATTTAGTGACAACCAAAACAGTACTTACGTAGCATTATTGGAAATCAGAGTAATCAATTCTGCATGCTAGATGATGAGGTAAGGTACAAGTCCAACCAGCTATTTTCATTGTGGATTCAGTCTAAAGACCACCCAGTCTATCCCATTAGATACACACAGATTTTATAGCTTCATATGGAATTTTGCTATTTCACAGAATATGCAATTGGAGCAGAAGTTCCTGCTGTTCCTAATTACCCCTCAAGATACAAGTTTTCTCTGATGAGATTTTTCTCAATGCTTTCCTGCATTGCTCAGTGTTCTTTGGAACAAACTAATTTGTACATGCAGCCCTATTTTGCCATTGTTTTGTTGTGCCCTAAGTCTTCTTTGTGTCCAAGTGGATCAATAAGTGGTTGCCTTATTTTGACAGCCATAGACCATTTTCCATGGCTCACACTTTCAAGAAGCCTGTGCAATAGTCCTTCATTTTGCATGAATTCTAGGGTCATTGCTTGTTTCCTTTACAAATAAATGGTTTCTTAGAAGAATAAGGTATTTATGTATGCTATTTATTTATGTCTTCCTGAGTAACGTGCAGTAGGCAATCCTGCTTTAGCAGGAAAGTTGGACTAAATGATCTCTAGAGGTCCCTTCCAACTTTGACAATTCTGTGATTCTGTAATGTTTTCCCATCTACTTGTGTCTAACTGTGGCAACGTTAGAAGCAGGTGTCAAATGTCTTTGTTTACATTTGTTTATTGTCTGCAGTTTGCATGCGGTCTCGCTTCATTCCTTGCTGCCGTGACAGAAGTTCATTATTGGATCCCATTCAGCTTTACAGTGTCAGGTGGGCATCTCATGCTTTCTCTGCACAGCAGGGAACATCTCTTTGGTCAGCGTTTGTGGAACAGTCTTACAGACTTCTAAACAACTCCCAAGGTCTGTATAAATACATGTATATATGATTCCTCAAATGATCCAGAAAGTCATTTGCATATGCAGGGTAAATCCTTTACAGTTCAACACAGATAAAGTATAGGGTTGTGGGTTTTTTATTTGGTTTGGTTTGTTTTCTCCAAGGGAGAACTTCTATTCCTTATTTACTTCAGGGAGAATACATCAACTGATAAAAGGACAAAACTAAACATGCTCAGAAAATGATAAATGGCTACTTCCAAAAATAGGGTAGTTATTTCTAAGGATGTTATTCTAATATTGTGCAGTGCAATTTCAAATTATTTTTTTCTCTTATACCTGAATTTGGAATTACATTATATTACAGTTTTGTCAACCTAAATCATTAATAATGTTTTCAATGAAGGGATGACAAGTTCTATTTATCTTTTTGTCTGCTTACTACATGGTATTGGAATACTGTATTCTTTTAAAGAAATTTTAACCAAGAGTCTTATATTTAGAGACTCTGTTTCACGCTGTTATTTGAACATTTCATTCTTTTCACACACAAAGTTGTTTTCAAAGGCATTTTTCCATAGGAGTTAAAAAAAAAAAAAAAAAAAAAAAAAAAAAAAAGAAAATCTTAAGGTCCATGTCAAAACAACATTTTTTATGATCTATTATTTCTTAGCACTTTGCTTTTTTAAGAGGTTCCTTCGCAATATCCTCTTCTGCAAGGAACAATGTATTGTAATTTTGCTTTTTTGATTTCCCTGTAGGTCCCCTCAAATTCTGTAGATCCCTTTTTGCAGGGATAATCAGTTTTCAATGGCCTCTACTGTGCTTATGAATGCAGTTCTCTTAATGAAGATATTGACTCTATTGAATAAGGAGATGGCCACATAAACATAATGTGCATTGGGACTGTTTTAGTACAAAATCATGGTTTATCAACATACAACACAAGCCAAGTATTAAAGGGAAAAGGATGCAGTGAGCAGACAGGTAATTGAGCAACTTGTAAGAAGCCTTACAAGATGCAGCATGCTCTCAGGAACAATCCTGCCCATTTTTTAAGGACTTTATAGTATGGGGCTTTGAACTATTAGACAGAGTGAGGTACACAATATAGCAAAAAGTAGATATGATTTTAATTTTTAATTTTGTTCTGAGTCTGTCCATGTAGTACCTAAGCCAACTATACGATGGTAGTCTAACAGATCACAAAGATGCAGTGTTTCAAAGATGTCACATAACACAAAGAAATGTAAAAAAGCTGTCTAAATTCGGGATAACATAACTTATTTTACATCAGTTAGAGTCCATGGGTTATATATGGAGTAACACCTGCTTAATAGGGTATTCTGGATGAGGGACTTTGAAAAGCAATTAGTTTTCTCATAGGCAAAAAGACGTTCTTTATCTCTGGGAAAAAAAAAATTAAGTACTACCATTTAAAATATACACAAAGCAAAAATGTTGATCATAAATTTGCAAATCCTTATGTGAAAGCCCTTTCCTTCAGTTTTGAGGGAGGACTTCTTATATGATTTATATTATTTGTAATACGAATGTCAAAGTGAGAAGCCTGACTTCGAGAGCATTTATCTTTATTTTACTTGTCTAGAAATTCAACCAAGTGAAAATGAAATAGTTTATGGCTTTCATAATCTCGTTTATTCTATTGCATATTAGAGCAGAAAAATAGATCCTGTGAATAAGATTTTAAGAAAAAAGTCCATACTTGTACTTAGCCAACTGCCTAAGTTTTCAAAGTGCCGAGCTCCTACTATTTTTCATTTGTTTCAGAAACATGGATAAAATTATTTTTAGTTTGTTACAAATTTACTCAACTTCAGTATAGAGCAATGCAACTTGGAAAAATGAATAGGTGATAGGTGATAGATGACAGATGGGAAAAGCAAGTATATCTGAAATCTGTCTGGTGGTCTGGAATTAAGCCTCCAACTATCTGTCCTTTATCTACACTTATTTTTTAATAATGTTGCTAATTAAAAATTATTCAGTCAGTTGAATTGAAGCTCAACATACAAGTAGAAATTATAAAAGTAGGCCTTATGACTAGGGAGAATCAGATTTATTTTAGAGGATAGAAAGGATAGAACACTCCAAAAAGGAAGGATAGAAACTCTTTAAAAGGAAAGAAATTCCACAAGAGTCACTTTCTTTTATTTTTTAAAATTTTCTTTTGGTTTTGTTTTGCTTTTGCATTTTCTTTTGCTTTGTTGTGCTTTTTTTTTTTTTTTTTTTTTTTTTTTTGGGTCAGGCTGGGAGCGGTGGG